>CM052888.1:45028731-45039635 GCA_028534135.1 Potos flavus
CGCTCTCAGCACACTTTGCTTTGAGACAGGCGTTTCGGGACATCTCACGGGCTTCCGATGTGGCAGAAGGATGCGAGATTTCTATCTGGCTTGTTCAAGTGACGCCTTCGTGCGCTCGCACTTTCGCCACTCTTACCCAATGTTAACACTGCGCCTGCGCATTCAGTCCAGGTTTTCCTCCCAACGTCAGACCACCTTTAACATAATTAGCCCGCGCCTTCAGACTCCGGTCGCTGCAGCAGGCGCACGCTGGAGGGCTGCCCGGGCTGGGGGGGTGGGGGAGGCCAGGGCTCCAGCGCAGCCAATGAAGGCACCACGAGGCCAATGAGTCCAAGCCCATTTATTTGGTCTCCCGCGCACTCAGGCCTGCATCACCGGCCTCGACTTCTCAGCCTGCAGCTTCACTCCGGAGCCCGCAAAGCCGGTGCCGCCCTGGGGAGGTGGGGACAAGGCCAAGTTGGGGGCAGGTGGGGCTGCAGGAGGTGGGAGAGTCCTAAACCCTGTAAGGGGAGGCAGGACCCCGGTGGAAGGGCAAGGGCGAGGGCGAGGGGTGGAAGAGGCTGGCCTCCCGGGAGGGGCGGGGTCCCGGGGAGGTGGGGGTGGCAGGGAAGGGGAGGGGGCGGGGCCTTGGCGAGCGTGGCCAGGGAGGTGAGTCGGGGCTCACCCGCTGCAGCACGATGATGTCGCGGTCCGTCAGCTTCTCCCCGTTCACGGGGTCTACCATGTCTTTTCGAATCAGCTTCTCCACGCACTCCAGGGTGACCACAGCCCCACTACGGTGAGCGTGAGGGTCGGGGCGGGGGGGCACCGATCAGAGGCCCCGCCCCGCCGGGGGAGCGCCACACCCCCGAGCCCCGCCCCGCCGGTCCCGGGATCCGCCCCCGGGTGACTCGCGCCACTCACGAGGGCCGCAGCACAGCGCAAGGCGTGGCGTTGCTCAGGCTGTCGCGGGTCACTGCGCACACGTAGCGCTCACTGCGTGTGATGAGCCCCACGCGGTCCACGGAGCTGTCGAGCGGCGTGAAGCGCACAGGGGTCAGGTCCGACATGCGCAGCGGCTTCCCGGACATAGGGCAGGTCACGGTGCGCGACTGCGCAGGACAGAAGGAAGGCAGGGTCAGCGGGCAGGGCTGGGGCCAAGTGTAGGAAGGATTGCGGGGGGGGGGGGGTCGTCCCAGGCAGGGAAGGGACCCTGGGGGCTTCTGGCCCTCTGGGCCCAAGTGGACACAGGGCGCGGGGGATGCTCACAGGCTTCTCCAGCTTGGTGGCCTTGGCCTCGGGGGTCAGTGACGGGATCCAGAAGCTGGGCAGCGCTTTGTCCTTGTCCTTGCCTGTGGGGCCTGCACTGGACCCAGGTCGGGTGTCATCTGCAGGGGGAAGTGGGTTCGGCTGCCACACCCGGGGAGGCACCCAGCCCCACGGGACCCCCACTCACTTGCAAGTCTGCTCGCCCTCACCTGGGCTGTTCCCAGAGGCGGCCTTGGGCGTGAAGGGGTTGAGGGGCCGGCTCACGATGGCTGCCTCCTTCTCCAGGAAGCCCCGCACCTGGTCCTGGGCTGCAGCCCGCTGCAGCTCTTTCTGCTCCTCCCGCCGGGCACCCCGCTGCTTCTCGTAGGCCTGTGGACAGCCAGAAAGAAGTGGACTGTGCGTCTCCCTGTGGGTTGTGAGTCTGAAGTGGCTCTTCCCATTTCACAGGTGGGTAAACTGAGGCCCACAAAGGGGACAATCCTGGTACTGTTCCTAGAGGCTGGTGGCTGCCAGGGCGTGCACATTTAATATGCTGTGATCTATAGTGTGGCTCTCTTGCCCTTGCTTGTCCCTTCCCCTCCTGCAGGGCACAGAGGTCATTTCCCATTTAGCTGGTTTGGGACTCAGTGGCTTCTCTGTTCCTGGGCAGCAGAGTGGTCAGCTGGTTGGCAGGAGACAGATGGCTAGACTTAAACCTTGCCTCTGTCGTTGGTGAGCTCTGTGGCTTCCAGTAAGTGCTGTGACTTCTCCTGGTCTGTTTCTTCGTCTGTAAAAAGGGCTAACAACCGCGAACTACCTCGCAGGCTCACTGGGTTATGCGGGATGATTTTTGGAAACGCTTAAAACCTTGCCTGGCACATAGCAAGCGCTCCATAAGTGTACCTGTGGCCCATGTTACATTTTAGAGGGTATGTACTATAGACCCTGTCCCGACCTGGAGGCGAGTTCTAGGAGAGTAAGGAGCAATGAACACTCACGGAGCCTGGACTGCGCAGGCGATGTGGGTGTGCGCGTGCGCGGACGCAGGGACGCGGTGCTGAGCCCTGAGACTGCCCTGTGGCCCCCAACGCCTGGCTGAGGGAGGAGAACACTGCAGGTGACTGGTGCTGGGGTGGGGGGGGGGGTTGGCGTCTGGCGTGGTCACTGTGATCAAGGAGCACCCAGGCAGCCACAAGACCATGCAGGGGGTCATGGGCGCCGGAGAAGCCACTCGCTCAAGACAGAAGGCTCAACGAGAATCTAGGCCTCCGTGTATCTGGAGGTCTGGGAAGCCGGGAAAGGAGGGAGGCAGGCCAGCTGTGCCTCAAACGCGGTGATAAGCCGGGTCCCTCCTATCCACGAAAATAGTTCACCCATGGAAAGTGGGCGTGGCTCCAAGTAAAAGCCCTGAGAATTCTGACCGGTGCGCGTCTCCCGTCTGCCCTGCGCTGCCCTCTGATGTAGCCCCCTCGGCCCATTTTGGAGCCATTGAAACGGAGGCCCAGAGAGATGAGGTGACATCAGTTCAACAAGCATTCGCGGAGAACCTAGCGCCAGGGGGCGAGCAAGAGGTCGGCTCCTTGCCCCTGGGGCCTGCCGCCTGGGTGGGGGGGAGTGGGCACGTGTTGGCCACCGGCAGAATCACAACCACGTCAAGATAAGAGGCGGCAAAGGCAGACCCTGGGGGGCTCTGGACTAGCAGGAGGTCAGAGGCTGATAGCTGGAGCAGAAGGATTTAAGCAGAAGTGGGAGGGGGTGGCGCACCAGGCAGCGGGAACAGCCCCGGCAAAGGCTCAGAGGGAAAAGGAACTCAGAAAGGAAGTCCGGAGTGGCTCTGCTTGTGAGCTCAGCATCAAAGCCACCTGCCCTTGCCCCTGCCCCCTCCCCCACCCCCATCCCCATCACCTTCATCTGCCTGGCGATCTCCTTCTTCTGGTGCAAAATGTACTCCAGGATTGCCTCCCGCTCATACAGGTAGCCGTCTGGGCTGTGAGGACAGGAAAGGGTGAGAAGTGTCGGCTCCCTGCCCTGGTTACCCATTAACGCCTCTTACAGGGAGCAGGTCCCTTGGTGCTCTGCGCGACTCCCTAACCCTATCCCTAACCCTAACCCTAACCCTAACGTATTCTTTCCACATCCCGTGGAACACATTAGGATCACGCCCGGGTCTCGGATGAGCACACTGAGGCTCCGAGAGGCGAAGGGGCTTGCCCAGGGCGCCCCGGCTGTGCGGGCGGCCAGACCCACGCACGCGGCCCCCTCCACGCAGGTCCCCGGCTCACGTGACGACAGGGTCATGGCAGGGCTGCAGAGAGAGGCAGCAGCAGTCGAAGTCCTTGACGGCATCCCGGCTCAGTCGAATGTTCTGGGTCCCGTAGCCCGAGGCCGCTGGGGACAGAGACAGACAGAGGGATGGAGCGCCAGGAGATGTGGCCCTTGCCACACCCCAAGAGAAAGGCACAGAGAGATCTTGGAGGCGGGGGCGGGGGGGGGACCTCTGAGAAACAGGCAATCAAGAGCTCTGTCTGTGTGTCTGTGCTGGGGACAGAGGCAGGACCCACAGGAAGGTGTTCATCCGGAGCGTAAGTGACAGACAGGCAGGCCCTGACACTGAGGGAGCCAGGTAGAGAGGCTCACGGCTGACTCCCCTCCGCTCTCTGGCTCTCTGACCAAATTCAAGGGCCTGAATCTCTCTGGGCCTCAGTTTCTCCCACTGGAACACGGCCATGACCACGGCGATTCGATTCCTTCCTCAGTGGGAGGTCCTGTACTGAAGTGCCCATTGGGGGGTGCGGGATCGCGCGGGCTGTTCCTCATAAGGTCATGACCATCAGTGGGGTGGGGGGATAGAGACATGCCCAGAAGGTACAACCAGAGGGGTAGAGTGGGAATTGTGACTCAAAGGGACATTTGGCCCCTTGCCAAACCCCATACCTGTGTCCTTCTTCTTCTCGTGGTAGGTGTAGACGGCTCCTGCCGTGCAGTTCTTGCCGTGCCGTGTCATCCTGAGGGACGGAGGGGACAGTCGTGAGGCTGTGGCGGAGGGAGGACAGGGCCCTCAGAGCTGATGTGCCCCTGCGCCTGCCAGATGGGAAAACTGGGGGTGGGTCAGGGGAGGACATTATGTATTTATTTATTTTAAAACAAACTGCTAGAGGGGCAGCAGAATAAGACTTAATGGGCTGTTTCTTCTCTGATCTGCATTTTATTTATTTTTAAAGATTTTATTTAATTATTTGATAGAGAGCATGCGCACGAGTGGGGGTAGGAGCAGAGGGAGAAGCGGGCTCCCTGCCTGCCGTGGGGCTCTATCCCAAGACCCTGAGATCATGACCTGAGCCGAAAGCAGATGTGTAACCGAGGGAGCCAGCCAGGCGCCCCCAGGGGAGGCCAGTCTTACACACATGGAGTGGTTACAAGGTATCTATACACTCCAAAGAGGAGGACAGCATTTTACTTTGGAAAGGACCCACACTCTGCTTGTGGAAGCAGGCATCGGAGGGGGGGTGCACGTTGTGAGTTACTCCGAGGCGGTAGAAGGAGGGTGATCTGAAATCCAAAAAAGTTCTAGCAGCAGATTAGGTTGAGTGCGTCTCCTTACACACTTGGGGGAGCGAGGGGCCTCAGAGAAGCTCCGTTCTTGTGTATGTGTGTGTTTGTGCACGCGCTTTGTGGATGCCTACAGGCTCACACAACTGAACTGTCTTCTTTCTCCTGGGTGGGTGAGAGCGTCTGCAAAGGTGAAATCTGCATTCTGCTTGAATTGTTGCCTAACGTTATCAATTGCACGGAATAAATTCACATCTTTGAAACGAGCCTCCTAGCAGGGCTGAGTGCACACTGCAGCGGGGACAGTGCACAGGGTCAGCCGCCTGGAACACAGGCTGGCGTTCGGAACGGTAGCAAAGTAAGCGCGGGCGACTCTGCACTTGGGTGATGTGCCCCAAAGACATCCTCAGAGACATCCACGAGGGAGCACGCCCACGGACGTCCACGGCGGTGTGATTTACACCGGAGGGGAGTCAAAGGCAACTGGACGTCCCTCCCTGGGAGAATGGGTGCTGACGGCCCCCGCCTGGAGACCACCCAGCTGGTGAGATGCAACCCCCTGGATGTGCGCGAGGCATCATGGGTAGATGTTAACACAATACTGAGTATGAAAAGTAAGAGGAAAAAAGTAAGAAATGGAACAGGATCGCTGCCAACCTACACGTGCCCAAAGTGGTACTTTTTTTTTTTTTAAGATTTTATTTATTTATTAGACACAGAGAGAGAGAGAATGAGAGCGAGCACAAGCGGGGAAGCTCTAGAAGGAGAGGGAGAAGCAGGCTCCCTGCTAAGCAGGGAGGCCGACGCGGGGCTCGATCCCAGGACCCTGGGATCATGACCTGAGCTGAAGGCAGATGCTTAACCAACTGGGCCGGTACATTTTATTTATTTATTTATTTATTTATTTATTTATTTATTTATTTTTTAGAAAACAACTTTTTTTTTTAAAGATTTTATTTATTTATTTGTCAGCGAGAGAGAGAGAGAGAGCACAAGAGAGAGCAGAGTGGCAGGCAGAGGCAGAGGAAGAAGCAGGCTCCCTGTCGAGCAAGGAGCCCGATGTGGGACTCGATCCCAGAACCCTAGGATCATGACCTGAGCCGAAGGCAGCTGCCTAACCAACTGAGCCACCCAGGCGTCCCTAGGCCGGTACATTTTAAAGAAGACCATACAAACTTTGAGGGTACACACTGTGTACTGGGTGGGGACCGACCAGGGGCTGCAGGTTATAGGGATCAAGGATTGGGGAAGATGACCTTGAGTCCAGGGTCGGCCATGTCCTTTCCCCGAGCCTTGGCTTAATTTGGCAAAAAGTGAGGATAACCACGGGATCTAGCTGACAGGACTGGATTGCTGTGAGGACTGCGTGAGTCCTGCTCGGAACCTGGCACACAGGGAGTGTTCGGGAAATATTCTCTCCAGCTCTCTGGCTGCAAGAAAGATCCAGAAGGCCGGCGTGGGGGTGGGGGTGGGGTGGGGCATAACCAAGGGCTCCCAGAATGCAAAAAGCAACTCTGTCTTTATGCCCCTCTTCTGGTCGCCTTCCGGAAACTTGGCTTTCACATCCAGAACTTTTTGAACCGCAAGCCTCTCTTTGAGCCGTGGATCTCGCTCTCCCCCTACTGGCGTCTGCCCTCAGAAGCCAATTTCTGGTCTTCGGTATATTGACATAGAATAGACGCATTGACCTTAAGGATGCAGTTTGGTGCGTATTGACAAATGCATGTGCCCTGGTGGCCACCACCCCAGTGGAGACATAGAGCCCTTCGCCCCAGCGGCGGTCACGGTGCTGCCTGCAGGAGCTAACCTTGGTGAAACACCCCAATGTGACCCACGGAACTTCCTCTGACCTTCCCTCCCTCCTCCCCCCCCCAAGCTTTTGAGCAAATGTCCAGCACCTGCTGTCTCCCCGGGCTCACCTGCCACCCGCTCCTCCCCGGGGGCCCTCTGGCTTCCGCCCCAGCATCCTCGCCCCCCCCAACTGCCACTCACGAAGGTCGCGCTGACCTCCTCCTGGACAAATTCTCCACTCTATTCTTAGTTGTCAACTGCCTTGACCCTCTGCGGTGTTTGGCACCGGGCTGCTTGTCTTGTGGCCAACAACCGGGGTTTCTACGCGCTTTGGCTTCATGGCTGGGGACACTTTCCCTCCAAGAGTGAGAGGAGCAGCTACGGAGGGAGCATTTTTTTTTTTTTTTTTTAATTGGCCAGGCAATAATGGCAACGGTCTCCGACCCCGTGCCCTATGAAGTCTCTCTCACCACCATCTCCCTTTTGCAGATGGGCAAAGAGAGACTTCGAAGTGAAGCCACTGCCAAGGGCAGTGGTTCTCAAAGTAAGGTCCGGGGACCCTGGGGGGGGGTTCCCTAAGATGCTTTCAGGGCATCCACAAACTATTTCCGTATAATACTAAAATGTGTTTGCCTTTGTTACTCTTTTTTTTTTAAAGATTTTATTTATTTATATGACAGAGAGAGAGATCACAAGTAGGCAGAGAGGCAGGCAAGAGGGAGAGGGGGAAGCAGGCTCCCTGCTGAGCAGAGAGCCCAATGCGGAACTCGATCCCAGGACCCCGGGATCATGACCTGAGCCCAAGGCAGACGCCTAACAACTGAGCCACCCCCTAGAAAATTTTTATTTTTAAAGACTCTCTACACTCAATGTGGGGCTCAGACCCACAACCCCCAGATCAAGAGTCGCACACTACATTGTCTGAGCCAGCCGGGCGCCCAGCTGAATATACTTGAATATACTACTTTCAGTGGGTGAATTTTGTGTTACGTGAATTATATCTCAACAACAAAAATTTTTTTAGCATCAGTTTTAATTTCTGATACAGCAAATATTGATAGGTAGAACTCACAAAAAGTTCTTGGGAGTCCTCAGTGACTTTTAAGACACTGAGACCAAAGAGTTTAAGAACCGCTGGCCAAGGGCTGAAGGGCTGGCAGGCGGCAGGGTCCGGATTTCTCTGGAAGCTGAGGTCTCCACCCACCGCACTGTACTGTCTCCTCATTAAGGCCAATTTCAAAATAGAAAACAGAACTACTGCTATCTGCTGTCACTAGTGTTTCAGAGAGGAACTATCCAAAACCGTAGCCACTCATCGGCATGCCCATTTTCCTGGGGAGAAGACAGGCTCCTGGGATCCCCCAGCTAGGAACCCACGGGGCCAGGATTCGAACCCAGGCAAGCAGGCTGTGGGGCCGCCTTCTTGACCACGTGGCAGCTGTCAGTCCTCCCAGGAAGGGAGTACAGGCCGACCCGTTCCCTTTCTGTACAAAGGCTTCAAACTCCAGAGGGCATTTTCCTCTTTCAGCCTGTTTCAGTTCAGACACGGAATTTTCACCGGAGATCCCTGACCTCCATTTAGGTTTTGGGATTTCCCGCTGCAAAGGTACATTCGTATATCCCCTTTGTTCCAAGCACACTTAAAAGCTTTCCAATAACTGAATCAAATGTTGGTGCTTCAATTTAAATTAATTAAAATGAGTGGCCCCTGGGTGGCTCAGTCGGCCAGGCGGCTGCCTTCGGCTCAGGTCATGATCTCACGGATCCTGGGATCGAATCTCTGGACAGGCTTCCTGCTCAGCGGGGAGTCTGCTTCTCCCTCTGCCTGCCCCACGCCGCCCCGCCCTCAAATAAATAAAAATCTTTAAAAACCTTAACTGAAATAAAAGAATTAGAAAATCCAGTCCCTCAGTCAAACTAGCCATCGATCAAAGTGCTCTCCAGGCTCCTGCTCGAAGGGCACCGTGCTGCGATGGGACTTTAAAAAAACTGTGACCACAGTACCACTGACCCACTAATGATTCCGTAACATCCTCTACTATCTGTCTGGTGTTCAAATCACTGATTCTCTCCCAACTGTCTTTTTCTGCAGTTGGTTTGCTTGAATCCTGAGCCAGGGGTTCTTAACCTTTTGGTGTGGCCAGCGATCCCTTCGAGAACGTAGAGAATGCTACACACCCCCTCCCGAAAATGGCGTGTGTCAGGCCATTCCAGAGGTATGGAGGCTTCTGTGTTAAAGGAAAACCAAGAGGCTAATTACACTCAAGGAAATCGAAGACAGAAATAGGACACGATGTAAGCAGTACAGAGAGAGTTCCCTAAGGGTGAAAGTGAGCACCTGAGACTCTCTATTAATAATGGCTGATGTTTAGGGGCGCCTGGGGGGGCCTCAGTTGGTTAAGCGTCTGCCTTGGGCTCAGGTCATGATCCCAAGGTCCTGGGATCAAGCCCCGCATCGGGTCCCCTGCTCAGCAAGAGCTTGCTTCTCTCTCTTCCCCCTGCTCGTGCTCTATCTCTCTCTCTCTCATAAATAAAATCTTAAAGAAAATAATGGCTGATGTTTAAAAAAACAAACAAGGCTGATGTTTATTTAAGAGGTTCGGTGAACCTAGCCCTGTTTTAAGGATTTTACTCATATTAACTTCACTGAATCCCAGAACGACACAACCGGCTGCTGCAAAACAAGGAAACGGCTCAGAGAAGGTGCTCATCCCGAAGCTGATGTTTGACCCAGGCATCTGAGTCCGTGGCCTTGACCATCAGCTGAGGCACTGTGCCTGACTCTCAGTGTGGAGTGGGACTGCTGATGCATGCCTTGTCGCTCCCCTGGAAATTCTGTCCGCTTTTTCCTCCTAGGCTCCATCGAGGAGTCCCTTCCTGTGGGAAGCCTGTCTCTCCAGGCTGAATTAGGTGATCTTTGTGCTCTGATAATGCCCTGAGTTACCTCTGATATAGTGGCTATCTCTTGGTATTTCTCCCTCCAGGCTAGGAGCCCCTGGGAAGGATGGGCCCTGGAAAGGACTCTAGTCTGGGTCCCAGCACTGCCTGGCACCTGGGAGGGCTCAGACAGGTCCTGATAGGATCAGTTAGCTGCTGCCGACTCTTGGTCTCAGGGTCGTGGGTTTGGGCCCTGCGTTGGGCTCTGTGGTGGGCATGAAGCCTACTTAAAAAAAAAAAAAGGGGTGACTAGCTCAGTTAGTTAAGCGTCTGCCTTCGGCTCAGGTCATGATCCCAGGATCCCCTGCTCAGTGGGAGCCTGCTTCTCCCTCCCCCTCTGCCGTTCCCCCTGCTTGTGCTCGCTTTCTCTCCCTCCCTCTCTCTCTGTCAAATAAATAAATAAAATCTTTTTAAAAAATTATTTATTTATTTGGGAGAGAGAGAGAGAGCAGGAGCAGAGGGAGGAGCGGAGGGAGAGGGAGAATCAGACTCCCCGCTGAGCAGGGAGCCCGATGTGGGGCTTGATCCCATGACCCTGGGATCATGACCTGAGCTGAAGGCAGATGCTCAACCGACTGAGCCACCCAGGCACCCCTAAAAAGAAAATCTTTAAAAACAAGTAAATAAGTAAATCAAATAAAACCGGGTAAAGGATCAGAATAAACGTTTTCTCCAAGGAAGACAGACAAATGACCAATAAGCACATGAGAAAAAGTTCCACCTCATTACTAAGGGAACACCAACAGAAAAACCACAATGAGATACCAGTTCATGCCCAGTAGCAGGATTTCAAACAAAAGGTCAGGGAACCACAAGTGTGGAGAAACTGGAACCCTCATGCACCAATAGTGGGAACGGAAGCTGGGGCAGCCACTTTGGAAAAGTCTGATGGTTCCTCGAAAGCCGAAACATAAGAGTTACCGTTTCACGCAGCAATCCACTTCCAAGGGAAATGAAAACACGTCCACACAAACACTTGGACACAAATGTTCGTTCATAGTATTCAGAAGAGCCCCAAAGTGGAAACAACCCAGGTGTCCATCAACTGATGAACGAACGAACGATGGTGTACCTTAGACTAAGGAACAGTATTCCGCCATAAGAAGAAAGTACTGATACCTGCTACACAATGCATTAACCTTGAAAACATGATGCTGAGTGAAAGAAGTAAAAAAAAAATCCCATTTATGTGACCTGTCCAGATTAGGTATATCCACAGCAAGAGGAAACAGAGTAGTGGATATTAGTGCTGGGTGGAGGGGAGAGTGGGGGGAGTGACAGATCATGGGTACTGGATTCCTTTTTGGAGTGATGACAATGTTCTAGAACTGACTGTGGCGATGGTTGCACAACTCTGTATATACTGAAGACACTGAGGGGTGCCTGGCTGGCTTAGTCAG
>CM052888.1:45048465-45068134 GCA_028534135.1 Potos flavus
GCCTGGCGACGCGTGCATCGCAAACTCCCCTCCGGCTTGCAAGGGAGCGGCCTTCCTCGGTTTGCAACAACGCCGCCGCCCCAGTTTGCAAATTGCAAACTCCGCCAAAGCCAGCTCCGGCATGCAGCGGGAGAGATGCAGCGGGAAAATGGGGGTGCAAAACAGTTTCGGACGGAAAGGCCCTGGGAAGGTGGGAGGGACTGGCGAAGCAAGGCCTGGATTTCCCCCCATCCTTGGATTCCCGGCTTGCTGATCCCTCCCCCCTGCGCCCCAGGCTCTGCTCTTGCTAAGGTGGGATGGAAAGGAGAATTAGAACGCAGACCTGGGGGGCGCCCCCCCTCCCGTCCTATTGTTCCGGGACTGCGCGAGGCCGCGCCACTCGGCCTCCCCCCACCGAAATTCCGCGCGCAGAGTGGGCACAGGGCCCCGCCCCCTTTCCAAGTTGGGGTTCTGTGTGTGTTAGGGGGGGTCCTGGGATCTGAGACACGCCCCCTTTAGCTCCCCCACCCGCAAAGGCAGAGAATCCTGGTTGATGGCGAGGAGTGGAGTATTTGACCTCTTGAGTCTGAGCCATGAATCGGGGCCGTTGCATGGGAAGATTCAGATGTTTCCCTGGTGTATGGTTGTGTGTGTGAGCGTGGGCCCTGTTCGTGCTTAGTTGGTAGCCTGCTCACCTGCGAATCAGCCCCTTCCCTGCTGTTCATGTCCTGCCCTCACTCTTCACCTGTCCCCAGCCCTCCCCCCCCGCCCCCCGCCCCCTGGGTTTCCCAGCGTGGCTGGGCATGACCCCACATGTGTTCGGATTTTCCATTTGGGATTTAGTGCTCTGTATGTTTCCTTCCCCATGGGTGAGCTGGATAGTCGTTTGCACACATACCTGGGTTTGCAAGGGCCCATGCATTTGAACCTCAACTCTGGGGGATGGACGTTGTTCATGTTCGCACTTGTACCTGGTACTTTCCCCTAGTCCTATCCCTTCCCCACCCCCCATCTCAGCCGTTTGGGGAACAGTCTGCCTCCTGCTCCCGACTCGGTTTGCATCACCCCGTGAAGTTCAGGGCCATGTGTTCCCACGTGTGTGCAGTAGAGTGGGCGTCCTTATGCACCTTTCAGGTTGGCCCCAGGGCCTTGTGTCATCCAGGGAGTAGGGGGCTCGGTAGGAGGTCCATGCCTTTCACATTCTCAACTTGAAGCGCTTCCTCTGACTCTTCACCCTCTTGTTTTTCTCGTTGCTGTGCATGACTGTGTTTGTAAACGTGTGACTATCTGGGCTCTATTTATTGGGGAATGTTTCATGGCTCTATTCGTTGGGTACCCCGATTCCCTTGTCTTCTTTCATTTAGGGCCCAAGGTTCCTTAGGATAACCCCCAGTCAGCTGGAAGATTTCCCCCGACACCCCAGGGGATTTGCTGAGTTCCCTTCTCCTAGGGCAGCTTCGGAGGACACCCTAACATCTCTCCCTTCCCCCCAGCTTGGTCTATGGCAGCTCCAGGACCTCGCACCCCGAGACCGACATCTTACACCGCCAGGCCTACGCGGCCCCCCACCCACTGCAAAGCTATGCCACCAACCACCACCCGGCAGGTACGGCCCCCGTCCTGCCCCGCCTGGGCTGGCCCTCCCCCCGAGGCAGCTGATTGGCTGCTGAAAGTTCCACCCCTCCTAATTGGCCGTGCCCTGTGTCCCGGCCCGCCCCTTGCTACCTTTCCTCTGATTGGTTGCCTCTGAGGCTGCTGGTCCCTGCTCAATTTCACGCTGGATTCGTCCACCCTTGTCTCTGGCCCCGCCTCTTTAGCTCCAATTGGCCCCGTCCCCTCAGCCCCCAAATCCCACCTTCTCTTCCAGGCTTTTCCTCCTCTCTATCCCACCCCAGTCCTTTCCCTCTGTTTCTGCCCGTCCTCTTGGCTCCTTGGTTCTGTGAATTCGTTCTTCCTGATTCCTTTTCTTCCTGATTGGCTCTAAGTCTTTGGACCTTCCCTTTTTTCCCCAGGTTTGCCCACCACCTTATTCTTCCCCCTGTAGTCCTACCTCTAGTGCTTGTGATTGGTTCCCTTCTTCCTGGCTGAACCAACAAGGAGATTATGTTGTCCGATTTGATCCTTAACTTTCCTGGTTGGTTTCCTCCCTTTATTCTTAACCTTTTTTTTTTTTTTTTCCCCGGGATCCTTCCACTTTTAATCAATCCCTTTTGGCCTATCCTCTGGTCCTTCTAAGTAGCCCCGGTTACCCCATCCCTTCCCCTTCCTTGCCAGAATTGCCCAAATCCTTTTGTGTCTCCCCTGTTCCCCCCTGCCTCCCCCCTTTGCCTCGCTTTCCTCTATTGGGCTCCCTGCCCTAATGATTGGGGTGCACGTCATCCTGCTTATTGGCTCCCTTTTCCCCTTCGTTGTCCTCAGCCCTGTCTCCTTATCTTGGCTGTGTTTACTTTATCCTCTTTGAATCTCCGTCTTTGCTTCCTCTAGCCCTTTTCCCTGACCCAACTTGCTTTTGGCCTCTTTTCTTTTCCCTTTCAACTCTGCCTTACAAGCCCATTTAGCTGACTCTGCCCCCTTGTCCTTGGCCAGGGCTCTCTGGACTCTTCGACACTGGCCTCCACCACGCGGGCTCAGCAGGGCCCGACGCCTCCGTCATGAACCTCATTTCGGCCCTGGAGTCCCGGGGCCCCCAGCCTGGCCCCTCTGCCTCCTCTCTCCTCTCCCAGTTCCGCAGTCCTTCCTGGCAAACAGGTAAGCCCAGCGCCGGCCCAGGAGGGTCAGGGTGGGGCTGGCATGTGGTCTGCCCTGACCTGTGGTCTTCTCCATCGTCCCCAGCCATGCACACGCCAGGCCCCACGGAGCTCTTCATTTCAGGCGCCCTGCCGGGTTCCAGCACCTTTCCATCCTCCTCTGCCCTGTCGGCCTACCAGCATCCGGCTTCCTTCGGCAGCCGCCCCTTTCCAGTGCCCTCGTCCCTCAGCCTCCAAGACCCCCCATTCAGCCCCCCAGCTAATGGGCTCCTGTCCCCTCATGACGTGTTGCACCTGAAGCCCTCACAGGCACCCACGGTGCCATCCTCGCTGGGCTTCGAGCGCCTGGCGGGGGGCGGTGTCCTGGGGCCCGCTGGTCTCGGCCCTGCCCAGACCCCTCCTTACCGCCCTGGCCCCCCAGACCCTCCCCCACCTCCCCGCCACCTTCCGACTCAGTTCAACCTGCTGGCTTCCTCTTCCGCTGCTGCCGCCGCCGCCGCCGCCGAGCAGTCCTCCCCACAGCTGTACAACTTCTCGGGTGCTGCCCCGGGCCCCCCGCCACCCGAGCGGGCCCTGCCCCGTCAGGACACCGTCATCAAGCACTACCAGCGGCCGGCCAGTGCCCAGCCCCCACCGCCCCCGCCCCCCGCCCATGCCCTCCAGCACTACCTGAGCTGTGGAGGCAGCTATCCCTCCATGGGCCACAGGGCTAACCTGGCCTGCAGCCCCCTGGGCGGTGGGGAGCCTTCCCCCGGTGCTGGCGAGCCTAGCAAGGCCGGGCCCAGTGGAGCCGCGGCTGGGGCATCGGGCCGGGCTGCAGGCCCTGAGGCAGCTGGGGGAGGTGGGGCAGGGGGTGGCGGTGGAGGTTACCGCCCCATCATTCAGTCGCCTGGTTACAAGACGGGCAAAGGCGGTTATGGAGCGGCTGCGGGGGGTACCAACAGGCCCCCACCACCCCGTTCGACGGCCACGCCCAAATGCCAGAGTCTGGGTGGGCCAGCAGCAGCCTATGCCACTGGGAAGGCCTCTGGGGCTGGTGGGGCAGGTGGCCAAGCCTATTCCCCTGGTCAGCCCCAAGGGCTTCTAGGACCCCAGGCCTATGGGCAAGGGTTTGGAGGGGGTCAAGCCCAGGACTTGAGCAAAGGCCCTAGCTACTCAGGGGGGCCCCCGCAGCCCCCCAGTGGCCCCCCGCCTCCCGGCCTAGCCACTTGCCAGAGCTACTCCCCGGATCAGCTGCAGGGGCAGCTCTATGGGGTTCAGGGCGAGCCATACCCAGGGCCAGCTGCCCACTCCCAGGGGCTGCCCACGGCCAGCCCCTCGCTCAGCTACAGCACTGGCCATTCCCCCGCGCTCTCAGGTCACGGCGGTGGCTGGGGGCCCAGCTCCCTGGGGGGTGGCGGGGAGGCCAGCCCTTCTCACATCATTCGCCCGCTGCAGTCGCCACCCGCCCCTGGCCGCCCGCCCGGAGTCGGCTCTCCGGGGGCCCCCGGCAAATACCTGAGTTCCGTCCTGGCCTCAGCCCCGTTCCTGGCGCCCCCAGGAGCCGGCAGCTATGCAGCCGGAGCAGGTGGCTACAAAGGCAAGGGGGATGGCTCGGAGCTGCTGGCGGGGCCTGGAGGGCCTCCCGCCGAGCGCACGGAGGATGAGGAATTCCTCATCCAGCATCTCCTGCAGGCTCCTAGCCCCCCGCGGACCTCAGGGGCAGACGGCTTGGTGGGTGAAGATGGGGCGGCGGATGCCTCCAAGGGACTTGGGGGTAGTGGTGGGGCCGGGGGTCCGCCGGGCACACCCTACGAGCTGGCCAAGGAAGACCCCCAGAGGTATCATCTACAGAGCGTCATCCGCACCAGTGGCAGCCTTGATGAGGGTACCACGGCGGCCCTGGAGCTGGGCCTGGGGAGGCTGAAGGAGAAGAAGAAAGGGCCGGAACGGGGCGGCGAGACCCCGGAGGGGCTGGCCACCTCAGTTGTCCACTATGGGGCGGGTGCCAAGGAGCTGGGGGCCTTCCTCCAGAAGAGCCCGCCACCCCCACCTCCCACAGCTCAGCCTGCCCAGCCCACACCCCACGGCCTCCTCCTGGAGGCCGGGGGCCCTGACCTCCCACTGGTGCTGCCCCCACCTCCCCCCCCACAGCTGCTCCCCTCGGTCCTCAGCCACGCCCCCAGCCCCTCTCCCAGCGCCCCCAAAGTTGGTGTCCATCTCCTGGAGCCAGCCACCCGCGACGGAGCACCCCAGCCGCCCCCGCCGCCGCCCCCACCTCCGCCACCCATGCCCCTCCAGCTCGAGGCCCACCTCCGCAGCCACGGCCTGGAGCCCGGTGCCCCCAGCCCCCGCCTGCGACCCGAGGAGAGTCTGGAGCCACCGGGCGCCATGCAGGAATTGCTTGGGGCCCTGGAGCCACTGCCCCCGGGGCCTGGTGACACTGGCGTGGGCCCACCTAATACTGAGGGCAAGGATCCCTCCGGTGCCTACCGCAGCCCCAGCCCGCAGGGCACCAAGGCCCCCCGCTTTGTGCCACTCACGTCCATCTGTTTTCCTGACTCCTTGCTCCAAGATGAGGAGCGCAGCTTCTTCCCTACCATGGAGGAGATGTTTGGCGGAGGGGCAGCAGACGACTATGGCAAGGCCGGGCCGCCCGAGGACGAGGGTGATCCCAAGGCGGGGACTGGGCCGCCTCCAGGCCCCCCGGCTTATGATCCCTATGGGCCCTATTGCCCTGGTCGGGCGTCTGGAGCTGGGCCCGAGACGCCGGGCCTAGGCCTGGACCCCAGCAAGCCGCCTGAGCTGCCCTCCACGGTCAACGCCGAGCCTCTGGGCCTGATCCAGAGTGGGCCCCACCAGGCGGCCCCGCCGCCTCCACCTCCCCCGCCACCGCCGCCGCCTGCCTCAGAGCCCAAGGGAGGCCTCACCTCACCCATCTTCTGCTCTACCAAGCCAAAGAAGCTGCTCAAGACGTCCTCCTTCCACCTGCTGCGGCGCCGTGACCCACCCTTCCAGACGCCCAAGAAGCTGTACGCCCAGGAGTATGAGTTTGAGGCGGATGAGGACAAGGCCGATGTGCCCGCAGACATTCGTCTGAACCCTCGGCGCCTGCCCGACCTGGTGTCCAGCTGCCGCTCCCGCCCGGCCCTCTCACCCCTGGGCGACATCGACTTCTGCCCACCCAACCCAGGCCCCGATGGCCCCAGGCGCCGTGGCCGCAAGCCCACAAAGGCTAAGCGCGATGGCCCACCCCGGCCCCGGGGGAGGCCCCGGATCCGCCCGCTGGAGGTCCCCGCCACCGCTGGACCAGCCTCAGCCTCCACGCCCACTGATGGGGCCAAGAAACCTCGGGGCCGAGGCCGTGGTCGGGGCAGGAAGGCCGAGGAGACAGGGGGCACGCGGCTGGAGCCCCTGAAGCCACTTAAGGTGAGGGGGGGTGGGTCCGGATGGCTAAGGTTTGGAGAAAGCGAAGGCTTGGGACCACAGTTGTGGGGTGTGATGGGGGCTGTGGTTTATTATTCCTGAGCCTGTGAGGAAATGAACCTGAGGGCTGGGATTCTAGGCTTCCACCATCAAAGAGATCTGAGAATTGAGACTTTGGGGTCTAGAGGGAAGCACAGGGGATTGGAGCTTGGGTTGTTAGGTTCTGGGTCTTGAAGGAGCCGCGATTGGGGGTTTCTGGATTCCTGGGTCTCGTGGGAGGAGGGTCTCAAGGCTGGATTCCTGGGCTGGAGGCAAAGAGGGGTCAGTGAGTGCTGAGGGAGGAACGCCAGTGTTGGCATTCTGGAACCTGAGAGAAGCGGTGTGGGAGCTTGGATTCCACGGTTCTACAGCCTGAAAGTGGGAATGTGACCAGAGTCTTCAGGGAGGGTTGGAGGCCTGCAGCTCGGCCTCTGAATGGGGAGGGGACTTGGGGTCCTAGACTCGTGGACCCTGACTCCCCACTGCCCTGATACCTAGATCAAGCTGTCTGTGCCCAAGGCTGGCGAGGGTCTGGGAGCCTCCTCAGGTGACGCTGTATCCGGCGCTGACCACAACAGCCTGGACTCCAGCCTGACCCGGGAGAAGATTGAGGCCAAGATCAAGGAGGTGGAGGAGAAGCAGCCAGAGATGAAGTCCGGCTTCATGGCCTCCTTCCTGGACTTCCTCAAGTCCGGCAAGCGTCATCCGCCGCTCTACCAGGCCGGCCTGACACCCCCGCTCAGCCCCCCCAAGAGCGTGCCGCCCTCTGTGCCGGCCCGTGGCCTGCAGCCCCAGCCTCCTGCCGCCCCCACTGTGCCGCACCCCCCGCCCCCCGGTGCTTTCGGGCTGGGGGGCGCGCTGGAGGCGGCCGAGAGCGAGGGGCTGGGGCTGGGCTGCCCTTCGCCCTGTAAGCGGCTGGACGAGGAGCTGAAGCGGAACCTGGAGACACTGCCCTCCTTCTCGTCTGATGAAGAAGACTCAGTGGCCAAGAATCGGGACCTGCAGGAGAGCATCTCCTCGGCCATCTCCGCACTCGACGACCCACCCCTCGCTGGGCCTAAGGACACTTCCACCCCAGATGTGCCCTCCTTGGCAACTGAGGCTGCGGTGCCAGGGCCCCCCCCTCTCCCGGGGCTCCCTAGTGCCAGCAGCAATGGCACACCCGGTGAGCTCTGGGAAGATGGTTTGGGGGTGGGTTGTGCAGGTCGTGCACTGTGTAAGGGGCATCAGTCACGCTGTAGATGAAGTAGATTTGTGTGTTCACAAATTGAGGGCAAACAAGTGTTGTGAGAAAGGAGTCATTTTCTAATCTGCCCACAGGTGCTAAGTGGCTTTAGGTGCCCCAAGGTGGGCACTGGAGGATGCTGGGAGACAGAACAGGTTTTAAGTGATGGGGACGGGGGCGGTGACAGGGTACTGCGACAGTTCTGAAAACTGCCAGGGGATATGGGGCCTGAGAAGGAGCTAGGATTTAGAGATGTATGGTAAAAGGCAGGAGGACATCTATGGGGGCGGTAAGGAGAGACTGGAACATTGATCAGTTGGGTCTTGGGGTGGGGGGGTTAGAGGGAAAGGCTGGGGGTGCAGCAAGGTCTGGATGGTGGTCTGTCCTGAGAGGCTTTGGACAAATTTTAAGGTGCTTTGATGGAGGGAATGGAGACATTGATTCGGAGAAGGGCATTTGGGACAGTTGATGAGGGGGCTTGAGGGCTCAGAGGCGTCCTCGGGAATGGAGGGGACTTCTAGGGAGTTGTAGGAAGGTGGGAAACGGGGAGCAAGGGAGCAAAAGGGTGCGAGGCTGAAGCAGAGATGAGAAATGCCGGGGGCTTCTGAGCAGTGTCAGGATTTGCTGAAATGGGAGCGAGCACTGGGCTGTGAGAAGCTTGGAAAGGTCAGGAAGGCTCATAGCTAAGGACACAGCAACAGAGAAGAAGCAGTTTTAGGAGTCGGGAGGGATTTTAGACGTTAGAGGGTGACGTTAGAAAAACCCATGGGGAGTTAGTGGGAAGCAGAGGGTAGTAATGATCTCGAGAGTAGAGAGCAGTAGAGCAGTCCGAGGAAAGGGCAGGGAAAATCTTGGATGGAGGAAGGACAGGACTTCTGAGCAGGAAACGAGGAGGTAGAGGCACAGAAGGAATGATTGGGGAATTGGGAATGAAGGTAAAAAAAATGGGAGGTGAGAGCCAGCCAGGGCTTTGAGGCAACTAAGAGGTGTTTCAGGACTAAACGGGGCGACAGGACGAAAATTCAGGGGTTTGGAATTACCACTGGAGCTGGGAAAGGGTCTCAGGGAGGGACTTTGAGAGCGTGGAAGGGCTTTGGGGGAGTTAGGGAGCTGTTGGCATAGGAAGGGACATTCAGGGACAAGAGAAGAGGTGCTAGGGATGGTGAATGGCATTCAGGAATTAGGAGCCGTGTCAGGGCAGGGCAAGGAGCTTTGTAGGGACTTGGGGAGACAAGGGGGAGAAGGATTGGGGCGGGAGACTGTTGAGGGATGAGGAAGGGTTGGTGGTCCGACAGGACGACTGATTTTGATGGAGGGACGTTGGGTAATGGTATTAGACTACACAAAGGGACAGAAGGGGGGAGTATGTGGAAGCCAGGAAAAGATGGGGAAGGACAGAGCACCATTTCTGGGCGGGAAGGCTTATTAGGACATCGGAGAAAGAAGTTAAGGGAAACTGGGCTTCCTGTGGCTGTCTGGGGGGCACAGAAGTGGGTATGAAAAGTCGAGGAGGGAAGGGCCTTGGTGACTGGCCGGCTCAGTTCTTGGAGCCTGCTTTTCTTGATCTTGGGGGAGTGGGTTTGAGTCTCATATTGGGTATGGAGATTACTTAAAAGCAAAATCTTAAAAAAAAAAAAAAAAAAAAAAGACGGGACAGATGAGCAGGGTCAGATACAAGCTTTGACAGCACAAAGGGCGAACAGCAGAAGAGTAAGAAGGGGAGATGAGCGGGATTTGGAGCAGCGATGGTCGTTGGGGTGTTAGGTGAAGAACTTCGGTTGGTCAGACGGGCTATGGGGGCGCAGAGCAGGAAGAGGGCTGTGTTGGGACCCTGGGGAAGAGAAGAGCCTGAAAGGGCAGGGAGCAGATACTGATTGACATTGATCATCACTGACCGCAGACGAGGGACTCGCGCGTGCGGTGGGGGTGGAGGGGGCCTCCCCGCGCCCCAGAGTCTGCCCTGATGCCCCTCTCACCCCCAGAGCCCCCGCTGCTGGAGGAGAAGCCCCCGCCCTCACCGCCTCCCGCCCCAACGCCGCAGCCGCCGCCGCCCCCACCACCCCCGCCGCCGGCCCTGCCCTCGCCACCCCCGCTGGTGGCCCCCGTGCCCAGCTCGCCGCCCCCGCCGCCCCCGCCGCCCCTGCCCTCGCCGCCCGCCCCGCCGCCGCCCCCGCCGGCCACCGCGCCCGCTGTGCCCGAGGAGCCGGCCGCCCCGTCCCCCGAGGAGCCGGAGCCGCCCGACGCCCGGCCCCTGCACTTGGCCAAGAAGCAGGAGACGGCGGCCGTGTGCGGGGAGACGGACGAGGAGGCGGGCGAGAGCGGCGGGGAGGGCATCTTCCGGGAGCGCGACGAGTTCGTCATCCGCGCCGAGGACATCCCTTCTCTCAAGGTGAGTCCCCCCCCCGCGTCGCGTGTCTGGCGTGTCTGAAATCTGGGGCCGCGGGATTTGGCCCCAGAGCGGTGACAGAGCGCCTGCTGGAGGACAGGCCCGGGGCCGTCCTGAATTCCCAGGCTGATGGGGCCGGAACATGCAGAGGCTGTGCGGGGCTCTGAGATGGAGCGAGTGTCCTGGAAATGGGAGAAAGCGATTGTTAACGTTTATTGCAGACATCCGGGGTGCTGGGGTTCCAGTAAGGAGCAAGGCAGGTGCTGGTCTCAGTGAAGCTTCTAATTTAATTGCACAGCCAGGAGAGCCAGGCTGCTTTGCAACGCATAGCATAATGGCGGAAACGTGAGGCATGGACAGAACGTACCTACAAACACACACGCGCCCGCCTGTAATCTGTGAATATAATACTCAGCGATTTGGGACTGTGAGGCCACATCTTAAAACACTTTTTGCAGATCGGCCCATTCCCTACTTCCAGTGACTACTTCAGGGCTTGGCCAACTGTGGCCTCCAGGGGCCAAATCCAGTCCCCTGCTTGTTGTTATAAATAAAGTTTTATTGGCATACAACCCATGCCGGTGCATTTAGAATCCTCTAGGGCTGCTTTACCCATACAATGTCAGAGTGAGGTAGTTGAGGCAGAGCTTCGCTGACCCACCAAGCCAAAAATCTTTGATATCTGCTCCATTATGGAAAAAGTTTGCTGATCGCTGCTGTACTTGGTTAGTTGGACAGATAGAAGTGGACCAGAGGATTCATAGCGTAGCTGCTAGACAAGGGTAGGTGACATGAGATGCTCAAGTAAGGCTTCTCCCGGGACATGAGGCTGAGCAAGTGCTTGGTGGGTCAGCAAGCCATCGTCACCTTGATGGTGACACCAGAGATGAGGGCCTTTCTTCCTATTAGTCGGTGTCATGGACTGAGTACTGATGATGAGGGCCAGGAACATGTTTGGCCCTTGATGTACGTTATCAAGTTTATTTTATTCTCTGGTGTGGCTTCTTCAGATGGATGTATTGTGTGACGAATTCATGATCAGGTTAACAACTATCGGTATGCGTTGCTGCTTCGTATGTTCTGTGAGGGGAACTTAATGTGTCTTTTGCTGTATGATTTTTAATCTGTCTTACTGTGGAAGAAGTAGAGCCACTAGAATAAGGGGACTGTATATGCCCATCCCTCCTCAGCTTCTAGCATCGTCCCCTCCTGGCTAGTCCTTTTCCCTCTCTGCTCTGGCACTTTCTGCCCCTTGCCCTACCCCACCAATTCCGGACGTCATGTTCTGTCATCCATACCTTGTCATTTTTTTTTTTTTAGCATGGTGGTTGCTTCACCCAAAAGAACATTGATAGGGGTGCCTGGGTGGCTTAGTGGGTTAAAGCCTCTGCCTTCGGCTCAGGTCATGATCTCAGGGTCCTGGGATTGAGCCCTGCATCGGGCTCTCTGCTCAGCAGGGAGCCTGCTACCCCTTCTCTCTCTGCCTGCCTCTCTGCCTACTTGTGATCTCTGTCTCTCTGTCAAATAAATAAATAAAAATCTTAAAAAAAAGAACATTGATAAAAGGTGTATCAGGGAATCACAAAGCAAAATGCAGGAGTCATTGCTCATGTTCCCCAAACCAACCAGCAATTGCAGAATTCCCTGGTCCCTCCTCTTGCATCCCTTGTGGTCCTTCTCACTTCCATAATGTCTTGCGTACATTATTTCATTTTGGGGGGGGGAATGTATTTATTTGTTTTAGAGAGAGAAGGAGAGAGAGTGCACAGAGGGAGAGGGAGAATTTCAAGTAGACTCCGTGCCGAGTGCGGGGCCCGATGCCAAGCTCGAGCTCACGACCCTGAGATCGTGACCTGAGACAAAACCAAGAGTGCGACGCTCAACCAGCTGAGCCACCCAGGCGCCCCACATTGCTTCATGTTAACTTCGTGACTTCCGAGGCTGATTTGATCCTCCACTGGGACAAGCAGGAAGATAGTGAATGAACAGCAGTGATAGAAATAGCTACCAACTCCTCAGGACAGGATTTGGGACAGATTAGTCAGAATTAGGAATTTAGCATGATCTTTTTTTTTTGTTATTGTTGTTCTTAGTTTTCTTTTAAGAGATTTTATGTATTTATTTGACAGAGAGAGCACACAACCAGAGGGAGAGGGAGAGGGAGAGGGAGAAGCAGGCTCCCCACTGAGCAGGGCGCCCAAGGAGGGGCTTGATCCCAGGACCCTGGGATCATGACCTGAGCCGAAGGCAGACGCTTAAGCCACTGAGCCACCCAGGCGCCCCTTGTTCTTAATATTTTTAACTTAAAATTTTTTTAAAAACTGAGCTTTGTGCCCGACGTGGGGCTAGAACTCACGACCCTTCGTCGAGAGTCATGTGCCCTAACGACTGAGCCAGTCAGGCACCCCTCCTTTTTTTTTACTTTAATTGTGGTAACCTTTACATATCATGAAATTTATCATTCTCACCATTTTTAAGTGGCACCGTTCAGGGGCGTTAAGTATATTCACATTGTTGTGTAAGGTTCACCGCTGTCTCCAGGTTTTCTCTTTATTTTATTATTATTATTATTATTAAGATCATTTATTTATTCATTTATTGAGAGAAAGAGTGAGCAAGAGACAAGTACAGGAACAGAGGGAGAGAGAGAAGCAGGCTCCCCGCTGAGCAGGGAGCCTGATGTGGGACTCGATCCCAGGACTCTGGGATCGTGACCCGGGCTGAAGGCAGATGCTTAACCGATTGAGCCACCCAGGCGCCCCCAAGTTTTATCTTTATAATCACCTCTCATGGCGGGGATTACTCTTCCCGTTTTACAGGGGAGGAAACTGAGGCACAGAGTGCTAACAGTAGCGTTCTTAGACTTTCGTGGCTCTGGACCCGCACCGGCTCTGTTGGCCGCAGGTGCCTGGGCTCTCAGCACCAGACTCGGCCTTTCTCTGTGTACATTCTGTCCAGCGTTGACAATGGCAGTGGCACACGTGGCGGGGCGCCCAGCACTGGGCCTAAAGAACAGGGCTTTTACAGATGAGGAAGTTCACGTTCAGAGAGAGGGACTTAGTCGGCGGGTGGGTGCCGAGCTGGGATTGGAGCCACAGCCATCCGACACCACCTCCCAGCTGGCACAGGGCCGGGCAAGGACTTAGATGCTTAAAATACAACACGAGTGTGCATTACAGTGGGGGGACACACAGCCCCGGGACCGAACCACTCCTGCAGACATCGGAGACCCACTGGTGTGCTTGGGGTCAGGGCAGCCTGGAGGCAGCGGCATTGCTGAGAGCCCAGCTTTGGCCTTAACCTGACTGGTTCAAATCTCTGCCGCTTCTGGGCTGGGCTGGGCTGGTGTCGGCCCTCCCTGACCATGAATTTGGTGATGGAGGTGATCCCGTTAGTACCTCCCTCAGGTAATGGGAGGATCTTGGCCTTAAAGCTCCATGGAATCAGCGGGTGGCACCCAGTAGGTGTCCCTTTGCTTACTCCTCTCCGTAAAGCTTGGCACATTTTTTTCTGTAGAGGGCCAGCTAGTAAATGTTTTAGGCTTTACAGGGCACAGGGTCTCTGCTGCATCTTCTTGTTTTGTTTTTATGATCCTTTAAAAATTAGGAACCGGGGCGCCTGGGTGGCTCAGTGGGTTAAAGCCTCTGCCTTCGGCTCAGGTCATGATCTCAGGGTCTTGGGATCGAGCCCCACATCAGGCTCTTTGCTCAGCGGGGAGCTGCTTCCCCCTCTCTCTCTGCCTCCTTGTGATCTCTCTCTCTGTCAAATAAATAAATAAAATCTTAAAAAAAAAAAAAACTAGGAACCATTCTTAGCCTATAGATCTGTTAGAACAAAAATGTCGTGGGCTGTATACATCATTTTATTTTTATTTATTTATTTAAAGATTTTATTTATTTATTTGAGAGAGAGAGATCACAAGGAGGCAGAGAGGCAGGCAGAGAGAGAGGGGGAAGCAGACTCCTTGCTGAGCAAAGAGTCCAATGCGGGGCTCGATCTCAGGACCCTGAGATTATGATCTGAGCCGAAGGCAGAGGCTTTAACCCTCTGAGCCACCCAGGTGCCCCTATTTTTATTTTTTTGAAGATTTTCTTTATTTGAGAGAGAGCACAAGCGGAGTAAGGAGCAGAGGGAGAGAACTGACGCGGGGCTTGATCCTGGGACTGACTCCGGGATCATGATCTGAGCTGAAGGCAGACGCCCGACTGACTGAGCCTCCCAGGCACCCCCGTATACATCATTTTAAAATTTCTTGTATCCATGCTTAAAAAGAAGTGAGGGGCACCTAGCTGGCTCAGTCGATAGAGCACGTGACTCTTGATCTCAGGGTCCTAAGTTTAAGCCCCACATTGGGTGTGGAGCCTTCCTAAAAGAAAAAGAATTAAAAAAAAGTTTCAAAATTGGTGAGTTTAGCCACAGGAGTGTATTTTCTCTAACACAGCTTATTTAGAACAATCATTTTAGCATGTAATCAACGTAGAAAAAGCTAACGAGATGTTTTACATTTTTTGCATATCAAGCCTTTGAAATCCTGTGTATATTTTATGCTCATGGGCCATATTTGGGGAAGCCAAATTAGCACAAGGCTGGCCCTCTCTGCTGCAGCTTCCCCATCTATAAAATGGGACTGATAGCATTAACTTCCAGTTCTTGGAGATGTTGAAGATTTAGCAGGGTGTAAATGCTGAGCTTCTAAGAGTTTGTTGGATGGAGAAAAGTAGCGATCGGGTAGTCCAGGTGGAGGGAGCAGGGTACAAAGGTTGCGTTGTGAGCAAAAACACGGCATTCAAGGGGTTGAGTGGCTGTGTGGTGGGTGCTGAACCTGGGAAGGTGACGAGGTGCCAGGTCATGTTGGGGTGAGATCCATGGACACCTGCTGGAGAGACCACGTTCAGGTTTTCTGGCAGCTGCTAGGGCCCCCAGCTAGCAAGCCGGTGGCTGGGGAGGTGTCTAGGCCTGATGGCAGTCTGTCTGGCACCTCAGTCCTGTGACACTGATTCCCCTATTGATGGAGCATGAAGCTTTCTTTCTTTCTTTTTAAGTAGGCTCCACACCCAGCGTGGAGCCCACTGTGGGGCTTGAACTCACAACCCTGAGATCAAGACCTTAGCTAAGATGAAGAGTCAGATGCGTAATGACTGGGCCACCCAGGTGCCCCAAAGCTTTGTTATTACCATCGCACTAGGTGCTTCTAGCTCATTCCCGTCGTGCTGTTTACAGTCCTTGTCTCTGCTTCTCAAGAGTTCAAATTCCCAGAAGAGAATCTGATTGGTCCAGTTCAGCATTTGGGGCCAAGATAGGATTAGTGATTTGCCTGCTGATTGGCTGCCTGGTCAGGTCTCCTCCAATCAGCTGTGGCTTTGGTGGGGGGGGCAGGGGCAGGAGAAGTGGGTGTGGTCAGTGATAGGATTGATTCCAGGAGAGGTGGGAAGGACTGCGTAAGGGCTGACTGGCTTTGGTTGGAGATCAGGCAATGTTGATGCCAGGGGTTGAGCCTGATGGCGGCAGAGGAAGAGTGGTTCTGGGAAAGCCACCAAGCTCAGTTGGGGTGTGGTGAGCCAAAGGGCCTGAGTCCAGCCAGCGCCTTCGAGGAGGCTGATTGGGTAGCGGGAAGAGAGAGAGGGGGTAGTCTTCCCTGGCTGGGAGGGATGCTCTGATGGCTTTCTCGCAGGCTTCTGAGAACTAGAATGGGGACGATAATGTTAACACTGAGAGGCAAAAGGCACCCGTATGTCGGGGTGGGAGAGCACTGCATATCCAAAAAGCTGGAGAATCTGAAAGTCTGGGGTTCATCTGCTGAACTTGGAGGGATCTGGGTGGCCTGCTCAGAAGGGGCAAGAGAAAAGAAAGAGAACTAAGGCAGAGTCTCGCTGTGCCAGACTGTGGGGCCTGCACTAGGGTCTCTAGAAGGTTTTGGAGCTCAGCAGCATGTGGCCCAATCCTTGGGCCTCTGACCTGACTCCCCAAGGTCACCAGGAGGAAGGACTGGGAATCATAGGGTAGCCTAGAGAAAAGAACTTGGGGCCAGGGCACCTGCATCCCTGTCTCATCTGCCTCTTGTGACTTAAGCCAAGAGCTCTTTTAGACCTCATTCTCATCAGGTTATTGTATTCTCTTCTTGGGACTCCTCTAGTTGATTTGAGGGACACACAAAATCATGGATGCGAAAACCATTGACCCAAACTAGGAGTAGGCAGTGGCTAACTGGCACAGAGACCCCTTGTTACAGCTGCTGCCAGGGGCAGACATCATCAATCCATCTCAGCACTTCTGCTGGGACTGGTTCTGAGTCATGACCAATCAATTAGAATTGTCATCTGAATCCTATTTATCACTTGAGTGTGATTTCTTTGAATGCAAGGACTAACTTCCGTTCATCTGTGGGTTATCACAATACCCAGTGCACATTTCCCATTGCATCTTTTTTTTTTTTTAAGATTGTATTTATTTATATACTCGAGAGAGAGAGAGAGTGAGAAAGAGAGCAAGGGGAGGAGCAGAGAAAGAGGGAGAAGCAGAATCCACACTGAGTGTGGATCCCCATGCGGGGCTGGATCCCACGACCCTGAGATCATGACGTGAGCCGAAACCAAGAGTCAGACACTCAATAGACTGAGCTATCCAGGCGTCCCATCACACACTTTCCACGCTGTCCCTTGTCATTACTCAGCCCGCTCACAGAAGACATTATCCTTCCAGGACTCACTTAGGTGTCACCTCTTCCAGGAAGCATTCTTGGATTCACATTGCATTTGAGGTCCTTCTTTTAGGCTTCCACAGTGTTTGGAGGGGTTGGTCTGCCGTTCATGTGCTTATTACTTGTGCTGTCATTTTTTGGTGCCTCATCTGGCTCTCCTGCTACTCCCCTCGCTCTCCCCAGATTATAGACGCTGGGTCTGACCCATAGCCTTCGGTTTCCAGCATCCAGCTGGGGGTCACACAGTCTCGGGGTGGGGAATTCATCTGAGTGTTGGCGGAGTGGAGATGGGGGAGCCTCATATCACTGTGTCTTTCCCTGCTATGGAGAGGGGGATGAATTAAGTGGTCGCAGGTCACCTGTCACCTGTCCTTGGCACAAGCTGCAACCTCAGCCTGTTTTATTTGCTTGTCTGCCTTGTTGTCTCTGTGATGAAGACCCTATCAAAGGCGTGGTCAGTCTCATTCACCACTGTCCCCCCCCCCGGGGCCAGCCTGGCGTCTGGAAAATGGTGGGTGGGTGCCCGGGTGTTGACATTACTTTAAGTCACTTTAGGCCATCGTGCCATAACACTGTAACAGCTAAAACTTTGTAGCAAAAGAAGGAACAGCTTGTTTGAGAGTCTTGGGTAAGCCTCCGCGGGTGGTGGTCGGGGGGAGGACGTGGCCAGCCTCGAGCTGCCTCCCCAGGGCTGAGAACATCCTAGGGCCAAAAGATACTTGCCAGCCAGTGTGCAATGATACCAGTGACGACGGTGCCTTTTCTCAAAGGGGTTGTCGAGGGAGGACGTAGGGCCTGGGAATTGGGGGCAGGGAGGCTAGGAACGAGGGCTGACCTTGCTGGCCTCATGGCACCCCTCCTCAGCTGGCATTGCAGACGGGGCGGGAGCCCCCCCCCATTTGGCGAGTGCAGAAGGCCCTGCTGCAGAAATTCACTCCAGAGATCAAGGACGGGCAGCGGCAGTTTTGTGCCACCAGTAATGTAAGTCTGGAGTGGGGAGTGAGGACTCCGGGAGGCCCGGGGCGGTGGGGGGAGACCCCCCCTCATGCACGGTTGGGATTCACCACTCCTCTAGGGGGTGTCCCGAAGGGAGGCTCCACCTCCAGGAGGCTTGTGGGGGGGGCTGCTGTGGGGGGGGCCCCGGGGCCGATGGTGGGGGGGTGGAGGGGTGGGGAGGAGTCTGGGGATCCAGTATCAGGCTGCCAGGCTGCCTGGCTGCCGTGGATGAAGGATTTCCTCACGTGCCTCTTTCCCTCCATAGTATTTGGGGTATTTTGGGGATGCGAAAAACCGGTATCAGCGCCTTTATGTCAAGTTCCTGGAAAACGTCAACAAGAAGGATTATGTGAGGGTCTGTGCCCGGAAACCCTGGCACCGGCCCCCGGTGCCTGTCAGGTACCCTGGTGGGCAGGGGCAATGGGCATGGGGTTGGAACATTCGAGAGAAGAGGTAGAGGCAGGGAGAGTGGACACAGACTGGGGGACAGAGACCCAGAGAGAGAGAGAAAGACACCCAGGTCTGGGTTTTGGGGGGGACACAGAGGCAGGAGGGGAAGCTGGTTCTGTGCTCAGAGCTGTGGGCTAGATGGGGATCTCAAGAGAAGCATGGGGGTTTCTTAGGGTCTGCCGACTGCATCCAGTCCCTTCCCTTCCAGACGCTCCGGGCAGGCCAAGGGCCCCGCGGCTGCTGGGGGCAGCTCGGCACCACCTCCCAGGGCCCCGGCACCACCTCCTAAGCCCGAGACCCCTGATAAGACGGTGTGTGAGAAGCCCCCAGAGCAGACGCCTGAGACACCCGTGCCCGAGCCCCCTGCTCCTGAGAAGCCATCCCCGCCGCGGCCCGTGGAGAAGGAAAAGGAGAAGGAGCGGGTGACACGCGGGGAGCGGCCGCTGCGGGGCGAGCGGAGCGCAGGCGGGCGGCAGACTCGGCCTGAGCGGAGCCTCACCGCGGGACAGCCCCCCGCCTCCCGGCTGCCCAAGGCCCGGCCCACCAAGGTGAAGGCCGAGCCGCCCCCCAAGAAGAGGAAGAAGTGGCTGAAGGAGGCGGCGGGCAACGCCTCGGCGGGCGGGGGTCCGCCAGGCAGCTCCTCGGACTCCGAGTCATCCCCGGGAGCACCCAGCGAGGACGGTGAGGCCCTCGGCAGCCGCGGGGCGGGTGGGGAGGCCTGAGGAAGTGAATCCGGGGCATCGGGAGGAGGCGTGGGCGAGCGCGGGCCACAGGGTTCCAGGTGGTGGTCGGTGAGACAGCAACGAGAAGTCGTAAATTAAAATAATAGTGGTGTTTGTCAGTCACGTGGCGCCTAACTGGGATGGCTGTCTTCTCGAAATTCTGTACCCAGATTAACTTGTGCGACGTTCATAGCAGGGCTAGAAAGTAGATACCATTATTTTTAAACTTTTTTTTTTTTTTAAGATTTTGTTTATTTATTTGAGGGGGGAGAGAGCACAAGCGGGGGGAGGGGCAGAGGGAGAGGGAGAAGCAGACTCCCCGCTGAGCAGGGGCTTGATCTCATGCCCTGGAATCATGACCCCAGCCAAAATGGAGAGTCTGCTGGTGGTCCAACGGACTGAGCCACCCAGGTGCCCTAGGGGTAGATGTTTTAACAGACTAAGCGTGCAAGCAGTGAAATGAGTGAGTTCTCTTTCTATCAAAGCCCAACTTAGGTGTTGGTTTCTTGGAAAATAAGAGGCTCTTCTCAAGGTTGTCCAGGGTCTCTGTTTCTTTTCCTCTTATTGCTCTGCCTTCCACCTGGCTCCTGTCCTCAAGCATGTGATCAGAGGCAGCCCAGCTGCCAGGCCTCAAAGCCGCAGGCCTGCCAGTGGGAAGGGACTCAGGGGTCAGGGAATGGGGGGGGGAACCTTCCTTTTAAGTTGCCAGATCTGGGCGTGGCCCATATCCTGTCTCTCCTGTCCCATTGGGCAGAACTGGGTCACATGGCCACACCTAGCTGCAAGGGAGCCTGGGAAATGTAGTCTTTTAACTGGGCAGGGCAATGCCAAATCATGCCAGGTGGAAGCAGTCAAAGGGACGTCTGAAGGTGCCACAAGGGAGGAGATTTAGCAAAGGCCCAGATTTGCAGGTCTTTCCTTCTCTGGCCCTCAATTTTCCTTTCCTTTTTCTTCAACGGTTTACAAATTTAAGTTGAATTAACACACTATGTAGTTCACCTACTTAAGAACATAAAACGCGGT
>CM052888.1:45068634-45141326 GCA_028534135.1 Potos flavus
GGCCCCCAGCCCCTCCTCCCTCAGACCCAGGGGTCCTGGCCCCCAGCCCCTCCTCCCTCAGACCCAGGGGTCCAGGCCCCCAGCCCCCTCCTCCCTCAGACCCAGGGGTCCAGGCCCCCAGCCCCCTCCTCCCTCAGACCCAGGGGTCCAGGCCCCCAGCCCCCTCCTCCCTCAGACCCAGGAGTCCTCACCCCCAGGCCCCTCCTCCCTCAGACCTGGGAGTCCAGCCCCCAATCCCCTCCTCTCTCAGACCCTGTAGTCCAGACCTCCAGCTTCCCCTCCCTCAGACCCAGGAGTCCAGGCCTCCAGCCCCCTCCTCCCTCAGACCCAGGAGACCCCGTCCCCAGCTCCCTCCTCCCTCAGATGGAGGAGTTCTGGCCCTCAGCCCCTCCTCCCTCAGACCCAGGAGTCCTGGCCCCCAGTCCCTCCTCCCTCAGATGCAGGAGTCCAGGCCCTGATCCCCTCGTCCCTCGGACCCAGCCAGGGGTCTAGCTCCCAGCCCCCCTTTCCCTGGAACATTGATCGCTAGACCTCCAGGCCCCGGTGGCCGCCTGCCGCAGCTCCCTGTCTAACGCCCCGCAGACCCTGGCCATCGAGGGCGGTGCTGAGGACCTGGGCCAGGAGGAGGTGGTCCAGCAGTGCATGCGGAACCAGCCGTGGCTGGAGCAGCTCTTCGACTCCTTCAGCGACCTGCTGGCCCAAGCACAGGCCCACAGCCGCTGCGGGTGACCCCGCCCAGCCTGGGGGAGCCACCTCTTCCATGAACGGAGAATTGGGACAGAACTGTGTCCTCAGGAGCTAACCGCCTGGGCCCCGTCGCCAGGGAAGGGGGGGGTCATTGGTCAGGGTGTGTCCATGCTGCCCCTACAGGGCAGGGTTCAAAGTTTGACTCCTCCCCTCTCCCACACCCCCTCCACTCCCCCCCAGCCCTCCCACTGTCCGGTGTACAGAGAAATTATTTATATATATGTATAAATGTCTATTTAGTAACGGTTTCCCTCCCCACCTTGCCCCAATCCTCTCTCCACGGCCATAGCCCCGCCCCCTCCACCTTGTACATAATGTATAGGAAAAGTCTATGTATGGTTGAGGGGGGCGGGGTGGCTTCAGAGAGCTGGGGGACCCCTCCCCCCCAACCCCCCCCTCACAGGCCAAGATCTTTGCTAAAGGCCATTCCCTCCCCAGGGCATTCGGCATCGGGTGGGAGGGGGAAAACGCATCTTGTTAATTATTTTTAATCTTATTTATTGTACATACCCGGGGCGAGGGGCTGGGGAGGTGGAGGGGGGAGAAGGGTCCCCTCCCTTTGGCCCTCCCGCTCCTTTTCTACTGCGATTGTCTGTGTCTGCCCCTCCCCCACCGCCCCATCCCCTTGTCGTCTGGATGTGGTTCTATTTTTTATCCGTCTCCTCTCCCCTCCCCCCCTTTCTCTAACCCTCTCTGCTCTTACCTCCCGACCACCCTTTGTCTCTTGCTCTTTCTTGGGCTTCTGTACAACTCAACTTGTATACACTGTGTACACACAACCAGCCAAACGAAAACCCAACAGCAAACACTTTATCAGCCGGCTGGAGTGCGTCTGTCCTGCGGCGTCTGGGCGGGCCCAGGGATGGCAGAGGCAGAGAGGGTCTGGAACTGAAACGTGGCTTCTCTGGAAGCCCCTGGAAGTGACCGGGCTGGGGTGGTTGTATGCGTTACGTCTTGCTGTGCAAAATTAGCCACCGCTGCCCTGCCCCGAAATTTAGTGACCTAAAACAAGAAATGCGCAGGTCTGCTGGGAAGGTGCAGTCAAGTAAGCCCTCCTGGGAGTGACTGGGGTCGTAGGATCTACTCTCAAGGCAGCTTACTTGTACTTTTTTTTTTAATATTTATTTGAGAGAAAGCGAGCATGAGAGGGGAGTGAGGGGCAGAGGGAGAAGCAGGCTGCTCAGCAGGGAACCCGATGCAGGACTCGATCCCCGGACTCCAGGATCATGACGAGCCGAAGGCAGACGCTCAACCGACCGAGCCACCCAGGTGCCTCAAGGTGGCTCCCTTTTAAGGTGTGCGGATCGGCTGCGGGCTGGAGGCCGTGGTTCCCTGCCATGGGGACCAAGCCACGGGCCACCTCGAGTGTCCCCACAACATGGCAGCTGACTTCCCCCAGAGCAGGGGATCTCAGGGAGAGAGCAGGGAAGAAGCCAGCAGAATTTTCTGTCCCAACACACCATTGCCTCCTACATACTGTCCATGGTCAGGGAGTCCCTGAACCCAGCACCCACTCGAAGGGGGTTTCAGCTCTGCTTCGAGAAGGGAAAAGCGTAGGAATTTTTGGATGTGTTTTCAAACCGGTACAGGCGGTGGCTCGTGTCGGGAGTTGACCAGCGTTTTTCTTGGCTGCCTAATTTGGACTCAAGGGCGGATCTTTTGTATTTTTGAACCCTGGAACTACAGGGTCACGAGCAGACTGGCAGTTGAGGTGTGGACGGATACCTGTGTTCTCGAGACTTGCTGCTCGAAGTGTCTCCCGCCCTTGGGAGTTCTGTCCGTCCGCCCCCTCACCCCCCACAAGAGTTTGTAGAAATGTAGACTCCAGGGCCAAGTCTCAGGTCAGCTGAGTCAGAATCCACTTTTTAGTAAGATCCCGGGAGGATTCTAATACGCAAGTTTGAGAAGCAGTGTTCTAGAATAAGAGCGAACAATTTGGAGGTCAACTGGAACCCAGTGTGTAAGCAGCGAATAAGCTCTTGGCATTCGAGAGCCCGGACCGTTGTCAAGAAGGGACTCTTGGTATTCTAGAACCCCGGCTTCAGCACCGATGATGGCTGGTCAACAGGTATTGACCCGGTGTAAGATTTAAGGATAGACCATCTGCATTCAAGATAGGTTCCCTTCTTGATGAAATCGAGGAGGAGCTCTGGTGGTTCTATAACCTTGGATGTTGCCTAGACCATCACCAGTGTGAATGACTCCAGAGCCCTGGTTTTACAGTAACTTTTAAGGGTCTTAATGGGAGAGTCAGCGATGGACCACGGGCTTTTTAGAACTAATGGAGTTGGGAGAGGTGAGGATGGGCCTTGGTGTCCTTGAACCATGGCCTGTGGCACAAGGCTCTGGGCTGGTACCTCTGATTGGAGACAGAGTTTCCACGATCAGCGTTGCCTCAGATCGGAAGTGGGTGGTTTGTTCAGAAGGTGGGCGGCAGGGCCATATCATCCCCGTGGGGGCGGGATACCTTGCGGTTGGATTTTGGAATCCAGCAGCCCAGACTTGAGTCTCAGCTCCAGTACTAACCAGGTGAGTTGGATACCGACCTTTATCCTCAGCTTCGTCGTTTGTAAAATGGGCTTTCAGCAAGGTGAAGGAAAACCAAATGTTTGAAGCACTTAGTGCCCATTACCCATAACAAGAGGCCTGTTGGAGGTCCAGGAGATGGCAGAAGGGAGAGAGGGTGGCAAGATATTTAAAGAGAAACATCAGAACCCCAAGAGGCTTTGAATCGTGGGGAGGGCAGGAACCGGAGAGGCGCGCACATACCCAGGGGGATGCCAACTGGGCCACACCAGCCTCTTCGCTGCTCCCTGATGAGCTCGGGATAGCTGGTGCTCGCAAACCATCCAAAAATGTCCTGCCAGTTGTCGTGTGGGTTTGTATGTGTGCCTTTTTCTGGAGGTGAGCGGTAGCTTCCATCACCTCTGCAAAGCGCATCGTCGTCCTTAAAGAAGCAGGGTGTCCCAGGCAAGAACTTGGCACCAATGGACAGTGCGAAAAAGACTAAGGCCCTCTGCCAAGGCAGCAGTGATGGGGCGGGGGGGGGGGGGCACCCGGGGAGGGGAGACCTTGGCGTAGGACTCCCCTGACTCCTGAGAGTGCCTCACCTATCTGGCTGGGGTTAGGGGGAGAGGTCAGAGCTGTCCATGTCCCCTCCCCCTTCCCCTGCTTCCCCTTCCCTCCCTGTCCTGCAGGGGTTCCGGGGCCCCTGGCGAGCAGAGGTCCTGGGGCTAGAGGGAGTGAACATGCAACACAATATGTGGGAGCCACGCTTATTCCCAGGGCGGAAGGTTGAACACAGGCCAAGGATTCTGTGATAATGAAACCCGGAAAGGGATATTTAGCTAATCATTGTTCTGATCTCGAGTACAGAGGGACATTCATGGTTCTGGGGCAGGAGGAGAACAGTGGGGCCTCCGTCGCTGATACAGAGCACTTAGTATACTCCAAACGCTGTTGTCTTCTGGGTGCAGATGGGCTCCTAAAGGCCTCCCGGAAGTAGCTCTGTGATCGCCCCCATTCTACAGCTGAGAAGACAGAGGGGCTGCCGGGTGGGGGGGGCATCATCTACCCTCAAACCGGGAAGGGCGTTCTGGGGCGGGTGTGAGGGGAGCTGTTTGGGACCACCATGGGTCCAGGGATTGTGTCCAAGCTTGGCAGACGTGGGGGTAGGAGGAGTAGATCGCCGATTGGTGAGTTATAAGTGGAGATCAAAGTTCCAAGGCATGGGGACTGAGGCTGTTTCTGGCCTGCAGTGTTGACTCGGTGTTGGGGTTCAGGGATGCCTGTCGGGCTTGGGAGGTGGGCGAGGGGCGGTCTCCCCATCTGGCACCAGCCTTCCAGGTTAGCAAATAGATTGAAGAATTAGGAGTCCCGGGTGGAATATGGGGGAATCCAAGGGTTCCCGGAGAAGCCAGTTAGCAACTCTTTGGGGGGGGGTGTGGCCTTAAGACGACCCGCACTTCAGCCTTTCCCAGAAGAGAGGCTCAGATAGAATGTATGTCTACACTGGCCACAAGTTGGATTAAGGGTTTGGACTCAGATGTCAGCCCAATTGGGAACTTTCTGGAAATGAGAACTTGCCAGCCAGCTGTTTGGACACCATTCCACCCACCTGTCCCCTCTCCTGTAGCCAAAAGATCTTTCTCAATATATACTGGAGGTGGGAGGGAACAGGCAGAGGTTGTAGCAGAGGCCGGTTTCCAAGATCCTGGAGGCTTCTGGAACACCACTACCCAGTAAATGTAAATAGCCACATGTAGCTTCTGGCTACCTTACTGAACAGTGTGGGTCGAGAACTTTCCAGCAAAAAAAAAAAATTTTTGAGATGTTAATCCCCATCCCAGCAAAACGCCCACCCAAACACAAAAGGGCAGAATGGCCTTCAATGAAGGTGATGGAGGGGTCCAGAAACTGGCTTGGCTGGGCTCATTCTCTGCCCCCCCACCCCAAGTGAAGGGTTCTAGATCTGATGGTGGTAGGTTGGAGTGAGACTTTTACCTTTGTGCGCCGAGTTCACCCACCGCCCCTTTTCCCCTTTCCAAAAAGCACTTTCTGACATTGGCAGTGACGTTTATTTCCCTGGGGGTGGAGAGGTGAGTTATATACAGCAGTGACCCGGATGCCCGGGAGCCCCTCACCCCGACAAGGGGCTTGGGTGGGAAAGGGAGGCATTGGCGGAAGGCACACAGTGGCGATGTCCTGGAGGAGGCTAGGAATTCCGGGCGGGGGGGGGTGTAGTGTATCCTGGGAAACCCAGATGGGGTAACAGGCTCGGTGAGGGCAGCTGGTCCCGAGAGCTCGTGCTGGTCGCTCCTCTTGCACCCCCCGGGCTACAGAAGGACGCAGGGACAGCCTCCATCTTTCTTCCTGGGGGCACTGGGTGGGCTGGGCGGGAGCTCTTGTTCCTGGTACTTCCTGTGGGAAGAAGCTGGTGAGTCTGGGCCGCAGGGGCTGGGGACAAGGACAACAGGAAGGGCACTCTGCTCACCGGACGGCCCGCACCAGCTGCTCGAAGGCCTCATCCACATTGAGGCGCAGCTTGGCCGAGGCCTCGAAGTAGGCCACGTGGTGGGAGGCGCCAAAGGCCGAGGCTTCAGATCGGGGGACCTGGGAGGGGGACAGCGGGAGGAGTCAGGTGGGGCCCAACTGTGGGAGGGAGGCAGAAAGACACACCACACACTAATGGGGGTGACATAGTGTGAGGGTCAAGGGAAGAGGAAAAGTTGCAAGGAGATCGTGGGGAACGTGCTGAGAGGGCTTGGCTCCATTAAGTAAGGACTCAGGGAAGGCTCTGTAGACGTTTGCCCTTCTGAACATCAGATGACGGAGTAACTCCCGCAGAGAAGTCAGGGTGTCCCCTGCAGAGGCCTGAGCAAAGCTCAGAAGGCTGGAAACCCCCAAAGGCTTAATCGGAAAGTTGAGTTCTGTGTGGAAATCACAGACTCTCTGTGTGTAGGAAGTGGTGAGAGCAGAGAAAGGAAGGGACAAGACATGGTGGGCATCAAGTGCCAAGTGCAAGAGTTCGTTCTCTCCGGGGGAGAGGAGGGGGGAGGGGAGCCAAGGGAGGGCTGTGAGCAGGGAAGGGGCAGGGGCAGTCGGGGTGCCGGGAGGGAGGTTGACTGGAGGTGGGGATGGAGCAGAGTTGGGGGAGTCGTCCTGGGGATCAGTGCAGGTGCCCTTGGTCCCATCCAACAGTCTCTTCTGGGAAGTCTTACGTGCAACAATGGGAACGCAAAAGATCCAATTTGGGGGCAACCCATTTAGTGATGTGTGTGACAACAGAGGGAGCGGGACCAGGGGAGGCAGAGGAGGACACCCAGAGGAGCCTCCCTGGCTGAGATGGGGGGATGAGGGTCGGGGGTGCGGGGGAGAGTGTCCCAGACCTGGCGCTGTGCCTCCAGATCTGCCTTGTTCCCAACCAACACGATGGGGAAGTCGTCTCGGTCCTTGACTCGGAGGATCTGCGTGAAAAGCTTGCCCACCTCGTTAAAACTGCAGAGGAAGCCAGAGGCGTGAGGTCTGGCCAGCCGCTCGGCCCCGGGCCCGCCCTGCTCCGCCACCCTCCACTCCCCTCACCTCTGCCGGTCGTTAATGGCAAACACCAGCAGGAAGCCGTGTCCCGCGCGCATGTACTGCTCCCGCATGGCACCGAACTCCTCCTGGCCTGCTGTGTCCAGGACTGCAGACAGAGGGAGAGAGGCCGCCGCGGGGATGAGGCTCCACACCCCGCGGCCGCTCCCGGGGGCCCGCAGCCCCACCACCATCCCCCCATCCACTCCCCGCCGCCCTCACTGTCCAGCCGGGCTGGAACACCATCCACAGTGCAGATCTTCGTATAGGAGTCTTCGATGGTGGGGTCGTAGTCAGACACAAAGTAGGACTGGGGGGACAGGGAGAAGACATCGTTACCGTGGCTCCTGCAGTGCCCCAGGAGAGATGATGCAGCCCTGCCCCTGGGCTCTGCCTCCCCCCACCCTTCTTGCTGGGTCCCTGCTCTCCTCTCTGTGGGTCTCTGTCCCTCCCACCCTACCTAGTCTCCTTTCTCCGAGTCTCTCCTGGTCCTCTCTCTTTCTGGTATAAAGTACATCTCGCACATGGTGATTACATCCTGGCTGTGCGGCATTGATCAAATCACTTCCCCTCTCTGAACCTCAATTTCCTCATTTGGAAAATAAGGGTAAAAATAGGACTACACTTAATCCAGCATTTGTGAGATTCAGGGGAAATCCCTGCTAAACATGTCACCTATGGCTTGGATCTAGTAAGTGCTCAGTTATTGGGAGCTATTATTGTCCGGAATGTCTGCCTGTCTCTGTCTCTCCCTCCTCCTCCTCTTCCCTCTTTTTTTCTCCTTCTTCTTCCTCCTCCTCCCTCTCCGCCTCCTTCTCAGGCAGCTTCTAGTGTCTCCTCCCAGGGGAAGGTCCCAGTTCCAATCCAGCAGCAGAGAAGCTGCCCCGCCCGCAGGCTGTGCCCCTCCCTTCCTGCCTGGGTCGGGCCGGCCTCCAGCCAGGCCTTTGGCCAGCTTTGGGTCCGCCCCTGGGTGCAAGGGGCCCAGGGCTGGGGCCTTCTTCTATATAGACAGGGGCTCCCATGCAGGCCCTGGCTGGGGTCTCTTGAGGGGTCTGGGACCCAGGGCCCTCTGCGGTAGCATCTCAGAAGCAGACAACTTTCTAAGGTTTCTCTAAGGTGGGAGGGTTTCCTTTGGGAATGGGCTGGAGATTTCCTGGGTAGGGGTGGATTTTCAAGAGAGAAGGGATGATCTCGGGGTCTGAGAGCTGCATCCCATCTATTAGGGGAGGGGTGCTTGGTGAGGGCTTGTCCTGAAGGGCGGGTGCAGGGACCACGCCACAGGGGGATTACGAGTGTGTCTTCAGAACACATCTGGAGAAGTTCGGGGTGAGAGCTGAGGAGAGCCCCAAGGTGCACATTTGGGAGATTTATAGAATATAGGTACATAGAATATAGGGACATGTCTGGAGAATCTCAGACACCCTGAGATACATTTACAGGGTCAGAGAAATTCCTAAGAAGTGGGTGTCTCTGGGGGTGTCAAGAATCTGGGGGCTTCTTCAAGGAGGTGATTTGGGGGCTAGCTATGTTTCTGAGAGATGCTCAAGGAGTCAGAGTGGAAGAAAGCTCAACATGGAGGAGGAGTGGGTGGTTTTCCCTGGGGGAGGGTGGAGGTCTGGGTCTGGTGGGATGGGGAATCCCCAGGACAGGACTTGTGGTCTTAAGAATTCTCTGGAATGGCCAAGGGGCAGGATCTTTCTGAAATCTCTTGGGTCTGAGGGTGCCTCTTCTCAGGACCAGATGGTAGTGGATGGGCCCCAGGCAAAGTCTGGGCACAATTTCTAGATTCTGGGGGAGCTAAGTATCTAGAGGAGGGTAATCTCCCAGTTAGGCTTTGGGTGGCTCAGAGGGGAAGCTGGGACCTGGGATCAAGGGGAGATGGGACTCAGGGTAGGGAGAAGTGACACCTGGGGGTGGGGGCCTATGGGAGTGCTTAGGGTCTATATGGGGTGACTTCTGGATTTAGGGTGCTCCCAGGAGGTGCTCAGGGTCAAGTCAGCAGGGAAGCGGGGTCTCGGGTACTGGGAGGAGGGATGGAGGGTCTCAGGATGCGAGTATAAGTCCCTCGTGTAGGGGGTGGAGGCCCCGGAGTGGGCGGCTCAGGGTCACCATCTGAGGGGATTTTTTAAGATTAGAAGGTCTCATAGGAGGGTCTCAGTGATAGATCGAGGGGAAATGGGGTCTCAGGGATCTCCCGAAGGGCTCAGTTCTGGGTCCCGGGGGCACCCCCCCGGGTGAGGGCCCACTACCTGGATGAACTGGATGGTCAGCGCGCTCTTGCCCACGCCGCCGCCGCCCACGACCACCAGCTTGTGTGTCTCGCTGGGTGGGGGGTCCCCGGGCCCCGGCCCCCCGCCCCGGGGCCGCCCCCGCCCTGTCCCGGACGCCGCCCCGCTGCTCATGTCGCCACCGCTGCTGCCGCCGCCGCTACCGCCTTGGGGGGAGCCGGGCGGGGCCTAGGGGCGGGCCCCGCTAATAAGGCTACTGCATAATCATGAGCTCCGGAGAGAAGGACTGGAGTCTCGGGACACTTAGGAGGCCATGCCAGGGAAAAGGAGGAGCTATGCTAATAAGGAGGGGGAAAGGTTTTCGTTGTGGAGGGGAATTCCGAGTGGGGCGGGGATATGCTAATGACAGGACTAAGCTCACCCCGAGCAGCGCCACGCGCTCTCTGCGGGCGGGCCGTCTGCGGGCGGGGCTATGCTAATACGAGCTCTCACTCTTTCGGCGGACGGGTCGGGAAAATCGTTCGGGGAGGTGCTATGCAAATGAGGATCCCGGAGACACCTCTTTTCAGGGCACCATCCCCGAGGCCTCGTTTTAGTAGGCGGGGCTCGTCGACTCGCGCGCGGCCGTATATAGGCGCGCTCCGAGGAAGGAGCCGGCCGTGAGGGGAAGCTCCGCCTCTGTCATGAGGTCCTAGCCAAACTTCCGACCCGGGAGTCTAGGCTGGACGCCGGAGTCTCCGCCCGCTAAGGGACCCAGGCTTCCTGTTCCCGGAGTCCCAGCCAAGCGGAAGACAGACTGGGAGGGGAGATGGGGCCTTGGAGGGGGACAGCGGGGTAACGGGACAGGGAGGGGCCGTGAGATCACTGCATTCCTAATCCCTGAGCCGGCTCGCCCAAACCGGGATGGCTGGGTCATTATAGGGCCTAGGGCCAGGATTTCTGAGTCCTGAAGGAGGAGGAAGCTGAGGGCCCAGACTCCGGGGTCTCTCGGAGAGAATGAGACTGGAGTTCTGGACTCCTGGGTCCAGGGGAGGAGGGGATCAGGGAGTCTTTACTACTAGGGTCCGTAAAGGAGGGAGCTGGGGACCTGGACTCTTGGGTCCGGAGGTTGGTGGGGCCGGGGATTCAGAAATCTGGATCTGAGGGAATCCGGATTGGGAACCCGAACACCTGTGTCTGTGTGGAGTACGAGTTTGAGACCAGGAATGGAAGGACGGAGGAAGGATGGGCATAAGGGCCCGACTCCTGATTGTGAGGAAGGAGGGGTCGAACTCCCAAGACACAGGGAGGAGGAAAATGGGAGTCCGGACTCCTGCTGAGTGAGAGGAAATCGGAATTTGGACTTTTCCATCCTGAATGAGGAGGAGGTTGTAGGGTCGGGCTCCTTGGTTCTAAATTTAGAGGGGATTTAGGAGACCAGGATATTCTGGGATCCCCAGAAAGTGGGCGGCGCAACTCCCAGCCAGTACCGCTTTTTTTCTACCGCCCACTTTTCGGAACTACAATTCCCTTGCAGCGGCCCTGCTCAGGGCTCTCACGTCACTTCCTGTTCCGCAGCTCTTTCCGCGCGCGCGCAGGGCACCGTGGGGCCTTGTCGCGGGCTACCGCAACCCCGCCCCCTTCACCTCTCACCTCCTTGCTGTCCCCGCGCGACGGAGGCGACGCGCGGACTACGCCTCCCGGCGTCCGTCGCGCGTGGCCCTGCCTGTGTGCCCCAGTGACTTCTGGGAAACCGAGTCCGGAGCCTTCCCACCAGCCTTCACGGCACCGTGCTCGGTACTTGAAGTCCCGGCAATCTCGGCGGCGTTTTAGCTCCGCCCCTCTCCTCCCTCTGCTCGCGAGCCCCCCCAGCCCGCCCCGCCCCGCCCCGCGCCGGGGCCGGAGCCGCAGCCCGAGCGGCGGGGTAAGATGGCGGCGGCAGTCTGGGCCGCGGGGCTCGGGCCTATTGGGGTGGGCGGGGCGGAGTCGGGTCGCTAGTTGTCCCGGGGTCCTCCCCACACGCCGCGGGGCCTGGAGGACCTAGCGGGGCGGCCTCGGGCCCGGCAGCGGCGGCGGAACCTGGTGCCGAGCGGGGGGCCTTCTGAAGGCCCCGGGACGCGTCTGTGGGTTCCGGGGGGCATCTACGGGGCGTCCCCGTGAGGACTGGGGACGGCCACCGGGCTGGACCGGGACTGGAGCCTGCTCTCCATCACATAGCTGGCCTGGGTCATTTCTGTAGGCACTGTTGATCGTCTTTATGGGCTGACCCGAGGTTAGGGTCTGTTTATAGGGTTCTGGGGCCATCTTGAGATCTTGAGATATGTCCCAGGGTGAAGGAGGTCTGCAAGAGCTGAGGAGTATCTGCAGAGCCATCTCTAGCACCCGGGGTATGTCTGTTAGGGCTGGGACTGTCTCCATGAGCTGACTTGAGGATGCGGCTCACCTACATGGGTCTGGGGCCATTCAGCGGGCCTGGAAGAACTGTTCGAGGGCCAGGAAGTCTTTTAGGGCCACCCAGGCGGGTGGGATATGCCCACCAAGGGAGGGAGGCAAATACTGAGATGTGCTGCGAGGCCTGGATGGGTCTCTAACCTCTGAAGAGTGTCTAATCTGGGTGACAGGAGGCTGGGGGCAGTTAGAAGGACCTGGAACCATCTAGTTGGCTTTCAGTGTGACTGCAGGAGTGCAGTCTTTATGCCTAGAGCAAATTCGAATGCCTTTTGAGGCTGTATAATCGCGTGGAGAACAAGACAAAGGAGAGTATTGGAAAATTTGCCCAGCTCAAATGTACTTGCGCTTTATAACGTAATTCAAATGAAAAAATGTTTTTAAATTCTGCATTGCCCTGGAGCTATAGAGATTAGAATTAGTCCACATTAGTGTGGGCAAGTCTGTAGTATCATCTAGATTCATTTAGTGCAATGGTTTTCAAACTCTTTTGACCTTGATCTACAGTAAGAAGTACATTTTTTGTTGAGACCCATTGCATATTGACTTGTGTATTTAATACCAAAGTCCTATTAATTAATATTTCCACTTAGGCCTTGCCATGTACTGTGAAGAATTTTCTACTGTGTTCAATTTTTTTTTTTTTTTTAATAACCATCTATTTGTGAACCACTATACTGCTCTCAGACTGTAGTTCGGGAAACACTGATCTAGAGGGACTTAGCAATGTCTGCAGAATGTCTTTTCATGTTGAAAAGATCTAAGGAGCCCTGGGTGTGTCTGCAAAGCCCAGGGCACGTCTAAATGGGCAGGAGAGCATCTTCCTACGCCGCAGAGGGCTTGGAGATCTGTGTGTCTCTACTCAGCAGATCTCGATTAGGCTTGTTATGTGACAGTCACTGTTCAGCGTAGCATGTGCTTCCCCCAGAGGTGCTGGAGAGCAGCTCCAGGGCTGGGAACTGTCCATAGGGGTTTATAGGCAGGACATGTTAATGGGAGTTAGGGAAGGAGCCACAGGCTCGTTGCTGGGAGCTTTGGTGTAGCTTGGAAATCTGTGGTAGGAGAGAGACCAGGGCGGAGGTGTTTGCTTTGCAGGTATGCGCCTGGGAGAGTGGCCGAGATAAACCTGGGCCTCTGAAGGCTAATAATGCTAATTATTGTTACTTTGTATTGAACGCTTGGGCTGCACTGACTCTGGGGCAGAAGTCAGTCCACTTTGAATTCTCACAGCCCTTCTTGGAGGTAGATACTCATTCCTGTTGTGCCCGTTTCCAGATAAGCACAACGAGTCGGGGAGGGGGGCAGTTTATGGGTTTCAAAGCTTTCTGGGAACTCAGACTGGATATTGTTTTCAAAGTAGCAGATTTGATGGTTACAGGGAAGCCAGCAGCTGAAATAGTCATGCTTTCTGAAGCCCTAATCCAGACACCCACCAGTGCGAGGGATCATCTCTCCGCTTTAGTATAATCTAAGAATTTCTGTGACGTCACGAAAGCTCGAGCCATGCTTTCATCCAGTGGGCACATTGGCCTTGGGTGGATGCCCTCTGTGGGGTCAGGTGGACAGCCTGCCTTTCTGAAAGCAGTGTTTTCAGTTCGGTACTGGTTTTGTACATCGCTCTATTGTAGTTCCATCTTTTGCGTATAAATACAATTTTTTGGTTCTGTGCCATGGAGGCGAATTGATGCTGTAGGGAATTGCGTGGTATTTGAGGTTCACCCAGCCCACTGGCACATGTCTCAGTTTGGGAAAGCAGGGTTTAGGAGACTATGGGACACGGTATTTGAAATCACAACTCAACCAAAAAAAAATCTTGACGTTGGGTTGGCTCTTAGGAGGGTGGGCAGTGAGGTCTTAAAAACTTGGCTGTCGGGGAAGCTGTGGGCACTTGGAAGTGCCGTGTTGAAACGGGAGGCTGGGAAGGCCTCCCTTCCATGGAGTGGGGCAGCTGAGATCCAGGCAAGGGAAGAGAGCCCACTCTGGTCCCTCCGATGGCTGCACTGGGCCTGGGGCTCGCCCAAGGACTGGAGTGCAGTGGTAGAGGGGAGGGATGCCAGGGAGGTTGCTGATCAAAGCAATGTTGGAGGCCCTTGAGGTCTTTGCGTCCATCTCCTGCTCCCCCCGCCCACTCTCTCACCCCGGTCTCCACTCCAAACTCTCATCCCCTCAACTGCCAGGTGACCATGGAGGAAGAAGATGAGTCTCGAGGGAAGACAGAGGAGTCGGGCGAGGATCGGGGAGATGGTCCACCGGACAGAGACCCCACAGTTTCTCCTTCTGCCTTTATCCTGGTAAGGCTGCTAGACACCTGGGGCCAGTGTGAGGGTAGGCTGCAAGTTCAGATTTCAGGGCCCAACTCCTGGACCCTTGGGGGAGGAGGGGCTGGGGGCCTGGACTCTTGGCTCCTCTGAAGGGTTCGAATTTGGTTATAGGGGTGTCTGGAGTGGCTGTCTCCCAGGAGCAGAGCTTGTGATCATTTGCACGAGTCCCCTGACTGCCCTTTCTTTCCATCCCCTTCACCCTCCACCTTTTCTCTAGCGGGCCATTCAGCAGGCTGTGGGAAGTTCCCTGCAGGGGGATCTGCCAAATGATAAAGGTATGATGGGTTCTGGTTCCTCTTAGCCTCCTGTCCCATCTCTGTGTTCTTTATCCTAATTTCATTCATAACCACTTTTCTGAGGCCTCCTGGGTACCACTCTCGTGCTGGCACAGGGAGCCAAAAGATGGGTCAGACCCCACGGCTGCCTCGGAGGGGCTCCCAGTCTGATGGAGGCGAGACACCATCACAGCGCAGAAGTAGCCTGAGGCACTGTGAGAGGGCAGGAGGCCCAGTTGAGGGAGTGTGGGGGGAGACGGGGTCTGGGAAGGCTTCCTAGAGAAGGAGACAGGTGAACTGGGTCTCTAAGGTTGTATTAGAGTGGTCCGGTAAAGAGGAAAGCCTGGTAGGCAGAGGCACCCAGCAGGCGCACAGCACTGGGGCACCTTGCAGGACTGTATCATGGTTTTTTGGGGCTGGTGGCCGTGGGGGTGTGAGCAGGAGGCAAGGCAGGAGAGCTCCTTGGGGACTGGGTCCCAGCAAGGCTCTAAAGCCACGCTGCCTTGTCTAGACATCATCCTGAGGGCAGCTAGGAGGACAGAGGGGTGAGAGTGTTGGCATCTCAGAAGAGTGTTGGGGATGTCCTTCTGGGACCCAAGTTGGGGCGTGGTGGTTGGAGGCAGGGAGAGCAGGCAGGCGCTTGGTTCCCTTGTCAAGAGCTAGGGGAGGCTACTTTTTCCTCTGCCCCACAAAGTCTCTGTGTCTAGTGTCGTTTCCAATCCCCCATGCAAATCTCTCTCCAGATGGCTCCCGGTGTCATGGCCTTCGATGGAGGCGCTGCCGGAGCCCACGGTCAGAGCCCCGTTCCCAGGAGTCAGGGGGGACTGACACGGCTACTGTGAGTAAGAACACGGGGCTGGGGGCCCAGACTCGGGGGGTTGGGGGAGCTAGGTCACTGGGGTCTGGATCCTGGTATTGGGTTTGGGAACCCAGACTCTGGGGGCTGGAGTTGATCAGCAGTGGCGTTGGAGGGGCTAGGGGCATCACCTGTGGGGGTGAGCCTTGGGTCCCGGAGGCAAGTCAGGGTGAGGGAATTGGTTGGATCCCATCTGGGTTTCAGATGTTTGGGTCCCTGAGAGTTTAGGGGCTGGGGAAACGGGATTTGTGGGTCCTCACACGAGCAGGTACAGGTTGGAGCCCCTCCTGGCCTATTCCAGGTGTTGGACATGGCCGCAGACAGCTTCCTCGCGGGGCTGGTGAGTGTTCTGGATCCCCCAGATACCTGGGTTCCCAGCCACCTGGACCTGCGGCCTGGCGAGTGAGTAGTTGGGCAGCTGGAGCGGGAGAGACCTTTGGTGTGGGAGCTGGAAGCTTCCCTCGGGCTCACTCACCCCCTTCTGCCCTGCAGAAGCGAGGACATGCTGGAGCTGGTGGCCGAGGTCCGAATCGGGGACAGGGATCCGATCCCTCTGCCCGTGCCTAGCCTGCTGCCCCGTCTCAGGGCCTGGAGGACAGGCAAAACGGGTATGTGGGGCCAGGGCGGAGCTGAGCAGGAGGCCTCAGAGTTGTGCGGGAGTCAGCTGTCGTTGGTAGTAATAGTAGCGATCGTTTCATTTGGCAAAACCTTTAAGCCTTTGCCTGTTAGAGCAAAATGCAGGCCGTACGTACAGACAGACACACGGAAACCAAACACTGATGCGATCGCTAGCACGCAGGAGTCGTTAGGATGTGCGAGGTGCTCAGCGTCCCAGGCTCCACGAGGCAGTGGCGCCGCAGTGGGAATTCATCTCCCTGGGAGCGGGGGGCTCTTAGCTCTTAGTTTCTGATTCAGTGGGTTCGGGGTGGGGCCTGGGAATTTGCATTTCTAACCAGTTCATCGGTGCTGCTGCTGCTGCTGGCCTCCGGGGCCCTGGTGAGAAGCCCAGGTTTAGACTTCCCTTCTGCATGGGCGTCCGCAGTTGGGAAGGGTGGAGAAGAGAGGAAGGCTCGGTCAGCTCAGGCGCAGCATGAGGGCAGCCAGGAGTGCTATTCTGCGGCTGACCCGGGCTCCCCGACGCCGGGCCAGCTTATGTTTCCTTTGACCTTTTTTTTACAGCTGTGGATTGACTTGTCCATTTGGCTCAGGGAATGTGGTACCCAGGGCCCACCACACTCTTGGGGGCCCACAGGAATATCTTCATTTCTCTTCAAATTAAAAACCATAGAGGATAAATAAAGGGGCATAGAAGTGTCCTAATAAAACTTTATTGACAAAAACAGACAGCCTTGGGATTTGGCCCCAGGCCTTCAGTGATGTACACGCATCTGGAACCTGAGAGCTATTTTGCCAGGGGGTAGGGATGCTGGGGTTATGATTTATTTTCTTATTACAGGTGGTTTTCTTTCTCCATTTGGAAACGATTAAGAACTTAGGGGGAAAGAAAACTCATCCGTAATCCTACGTCATATAAAAATTATATAAAGAAGCGGCTGTCTTGCAGTTCCAGACTGCTCCAGCCTGTGGACTGTTTTATACCTCTGGTGGTGGTAATAAGTCGTAAGCAGGGTAGCAAGAGCTCATCCTCACCGAGTCCTCGCGGTGCTGGGCACAGTCTAGTTCGTTCCCCACAGCTGCTCACCCAGTCCCCTCGTCCTCGTGAGGTATGAATGCTATCATCACCATCCCTCTCTGCTTTCGTTTCTTTTCTTTCCTCCTTAGATGTATTTCTGTATTTTAGAGGGGTGGGGAAGGCAGGGGGGAGAGAGAGAATCTCACGCAGGCTCCCCACCGAGCGCGGAGCCCGATGAAGGGCTCGATCTCATGATCCTGAGATCATGACCTGAGCCGAAATCAAGAGTCAGGCTTAACTGCACCACCTGGGCATCCCCTCCTGCTTTACCTTCTTCCTCAGCCCTCAGCAGCCGGCGGGCTTTCTCTTTGTTCATTGAGATCTCTCTCCCTGAGCTCCTTGAAGGCAGGGACTTTGTCTCTTGTGTTCACTCTTCTATTCCTAGCACCTCCAACCGCACTTGGCACGAGATAGGCGATCAGTAAAAATGTCCTGAATGAATGAGTGAACCCCCATTGTAGAGTTGAGGAAACCAAGGCAGGCAGCGGTTGAGGTCCTTGTCCTTGGTCATGTCACGGGTGAGGGCTTAAGAGCCTGGGATTGGGTTGAGAGGCGGCTCTGGGATTGCCCTCTTGAGCCCTGGCTGTCCTGGTGGCACTGTCCACCTGACCGTGCTGGCATCCTGGCCGTCACAGGGTCCCTGTCGTATGTGGTTGAGAGGGGGGCCGCGGCACCCCAGCGTATGTGTCCAGAGGTGCAGGTCTGGTCTGTTGTCCCCGTGTGTGGGATTTATGGCCCTGAGACGATGTCCTCAGAGAGCACAATGCCTGGCTGGTAGGAGGGGGTGAACCCTGGTTGTTCCTGTCGCCTGTCAGTGGTGTCTCTGAGCCGAGGTAGCCCCTTGGATGAGGTTCGACACAGAGTGACGTGCGTGGGGCGAGGACTCCGGCAGTCAGGGCTCCCCAGCTCTGCCCTTTCCTGGCTCTCAAGAGGGAGTTGTCACCTTTGCAGCCGCACGCGATTCCCTCCATAAAACAGGATAAATTTCCCCCAGAGGCAGCCGGAGTGGCGGGCCAGAGCTCGGCCTCGCAGGCAGTCTTAGGTTCAAATCCTGGCTGCCCCGCTCTGGCCCGTGTCTTCTGTGGTAACGCCGGTCACGGGCTTCTTGGGCTGCAGGCTAGTGGACGTCTCAGGACATGGGAGCGCAGGCTCAGTGGCCACACTGACCCGAGTTCGCAGCCCAGCTGCTCCCCGCTGTGGGCCCTTCGGGAAGATACTGGGGCTCCCTGAGCCTCAGTGTCCTCTAGTAAGGACGTAGTCCCCGCGGCGTGGAGTTGTGGGAGCGTGCTGTGGGTCGAGCCGAGTAAAGCACTGAGAGCTGTGCCTGCTGGCGCCGCGAGGGCCGCTGGAGGGGGGCAGTGGCTGGGGTGCCATCCTGCCCGTGGGCCCCCGTGCAGGACACTGGGAGGAGGGTGTGCACCTGACCGTGGTTCTCCATCTCCACTGTTCCTTTGCAGTTTCTCCACAGCCCCACTCTTCTCGACCCTCCTGTGCCCGCCACCTCCTCACCTTGGGCACCGGAGACGGGGGCCCGGCCCCACCTCCTGCCCCGTCCTCTGCGTCCTCCTCGCCCTCCCCTTCCCCTTCATCCTCCTCTCCTTCCCCTCCCCCACCTCCCCCACCTCCAGCTCCCCCAGCCCCCCCTGCCCCCCGATTCGACATCTACGACCCCTTCCACCCCACCGACGAGGCCTATTCCCCACCACCTGCTCCGGAGCAGAAGTACGACCCCTTCGAGCCCACTGGCTCCAACCCCAGCTCATCAGCGGGGACCCCCTCACCTGAGGAAGAGGAGGAGGAAGAGGAGGAAGAGGAGGAGGAAGAGGAGGAAGAGGAAGAAGAGGAGGAAGGCTTGTCTCAGAGCATCAGCCGCATCTCAGAGACCCTGGCGGGCATCTATGATGACAACAGCCTGAGCCAAGACTTCCCAGGTGACGAGAGCCCCCGCCCGGACCCCCAGCCCCCACAGCCAACGCCAGCTCCTGGAACACCGCCCCAGGTAGACTCCACCCGGGTGGATGGAGCCACCCGCCGGCGTGTCTTCGTGGTGGGGACCGAGGCTGAGGCGTGTCGGGAAGGCAAGGTCTCGGTGGAGGTGGTGACAGCCGGTGGAGCCGCCATCCCACCAACCCTGCTGCCACCAGGCGACTCAGAGATTGAGGAGGGCGAGATCGTCCAGCCTGAGGAGGAGCCCCGGGTGGCGGTCTCCCTCTTTCGGGCCAGCGGTGGCCGGGCGTCGCGCCCCCCTCCCGCGGCCGCGGCGCCACCCGCGGCCCAGCCCCCGCCCCCGCCGCCCGCTCCCCGGGCCCCCGAGGGGGACGACTTCTTGTCTCTGCACGCCGAGTCGGACGGCGAGGGCGCCCTGCAGGTGGACCTAGGGGAGCCGGCCCCCGCGCCGCCGGCCGCCGACACGCGCTGGGGCGGCCTGGACCTGCGCCGCAAGATCCTGACGCAGCGGCGGGAGCGCTACCGCCAGCGCTCGCCCTCCCCGGCCGCCGCCCCCGCGGCCGCCGCCGCCCCCGCCGGGCCCCCCACCCGCAAGAAGTCGAGGCGGGAGCGCAAGCGGAGTGGGGGCGAGGCCAAGGAGGCCGCCTCATCCTCGTCGGGCGCGCCGCCCGCCCCACCGGCCCCGGCCTCCCCCTGGGACTCCAAGAAGCACCGCTCCCGGGACCGCAAGCCGGGCTCGCACCCCTCGTCGTCGGCTCGCCGCCGCTCGCGCTCCCGCTCCGCCCGCCGCCGCTCGCGCAGCACCGACCGCCGCCGCGGGGGCAGCCGCAGATCTCGGTCCCGGGAGAAGCGGCGGCGAAGGCGGCGCTCGGCCTCCCCGCCCCCGGCCACCTCCTCGTCGTCGTCCTCCAGGCGCGAGCGGCACCGCGGCAAGCACCGAGACGGCGGCGGCAGCAAGAAGAAGAAGAAGCGCTCGCGGTCTCGGGGCGAGAAGCGCTCTGGGGACAGCGAGAAGGCCCCGGTGCCCACCCAGCCGCCCTCCGGCTCCAGCTCCTTGGGCGGAGACCGCGACAGCCGCCGCCGGGGGGCCGTGCCGCCCTCCATCCAGGACCTCACGGACCACGATCTCTTCGCCATCAAGCGGACCATCACCGTGGGCCGGCCTGACAAGCCCGACCCCCGAGGCCCCTCACCGGCCCCGGCCTCGTCGCCCAAGCGCGAGGTCCTATATGACTCGGAGGGACTGAGCCCCGAGGACCGGGGTGGCAAGAGCAGCGAGAAGGACCGGCGCCGCTCTGGGGCTGCCTCCTCTTCCTCTTCCTCCCGGGAGAAGGGATCGCGGCGGAAGGCGCTGGATGGGGGGGATCGGGACCGGGACAGGGACAGAGATAGGGACAGGGACAGGTCGTCCAAGAAGGCTCGGCCTCCCAAGGAGTCAGCACCCTCCTCAGGGCCCCCGCCAAAGCCCCCGGTCAGCAGTGGCTCAGGCTCGTCGTCCTCCTCGTGCTCCTCTTCCTCTCGGAAGGTGAAGCTGCAGTCCAAGGTGGCAGTGCTGATCCGCGAAGGCGTCAGCAGTACCACTCCCGCCAAGGAGGCGGCGTCAGCCGGCCTGGGCTCCATTGGGGTCAAGTTCAGCCGCGACCGGGAGAGCCGCTCCCCCTTCCTCAAGCCGGATGAGCGGGCCCCCACCGAGGTGGCCAAAGCAGCTCCGGGCAGCACCAAGCCCAAAAAGACCAAGGTCAAGGCCAAGGCTGGGGCCAAGAAAGCCAAGGGGACCAAGGGAAAGACCAAGCCATCCAAGACCAGGAAAAAGATCCGCAGCGGGGGCAGCAGTGGGGGTGGTGGCGGCCCCGTGACGCTGAAGAAGTCCAAGGCGGACAGCTGCAGCCAGGCAGCGGGGGCCAAGGGGGTGGAGGAGACCTCCTGGTCTGGGGAAGAGCGGGCAGCCAAGGCCCCCAGCACCCCGCCCCCTAAGGCAGCCCCTCCGCCCCCTGCGCTGACACCGGACTCACAGACCGTGGATAGCAGCTGCAAGACGCCCGAGGTCTCCTTCCTTCCTGAAGAGGCTGCCGAGGAGGCTGGGGTCCGCGGTGGGGCAGAGGAGGAGGAGGAGGAGGAAGAGGAGGAGGAGGAGGAGGAGGAAGAGGAGGAGCAGCAGCCTGCCACCACCACAGCCACCAGCACGGCTGCAGCTGCTCCGAGCACTGCCCCTAGCGCGGGGTCCACAGCCGGTGACTCGGGCGCAGAGGACGGGCCGGCCACCCGCGTCTCCCAGCTGCCCACGCTGCCCCCGCCCATGCCCTGGAACCTGCCTGCTGGTGTGGACTGCACCACCAGCGGCGTCCTGGCCTGTGAGTGTGCCCTGGGGTGGGGTGGGGGGCCTAGGGGGTCAGACTCGGAGGCAGTGGGGATGCCCTGGGAGGGGTCAGTGTGCATTGACCCAGACCGTGAGGGGCCGGGGTGGGCGAGGGCTTAATCAGGGTCTGTCTGGGAGGCTCACCAATGTCCGGTTGTCCCAGAAGAGAGCAGACAGGTGAGCGCGGAGCGGCTAGCCCGGCACAGACGGGGGGCCGCCTGCAGGCGGACTGGGATAGGCGTGGTGGAGGGACCAGAGAGAAGAGGGTGAACGGGCAGCAGTGTCTCTTGGGGGGTGGCAATAGGCCACAGGGGGCTTGAGACGGAATCTCGCTTCTGCCACCACCTTGTCCCTGAGTGACCTGGCCATATTGCCACCTGACCACACGCACACCTTAAGTCCTAAGAACGGGGTGGGAGAGTGCGGAGTGGTTCTCTCAGGGGCCAAAGCCCCCTTTTCCCAGCTCTGAGCCCAAGACCCATGGCCTCCTCTAGGGAGGTGGCAGCAGGTGGCCAGGTGACACTCACCGGCCCCTTTCATGTCAACTCCTGATCTCCTTGTCCTCAACTGTCTGCCCCTTGCAGTGACTGCACTTCTCTTCAAGATGGAAGAAGCCAATCTGGCAAGCCGAGCAAAGGCCCAGGAGCTGATCCAGGCCACCAACCAGGTGGGCTCCCCTGAGGAAGAGTCCCCACAGTCCCTTCTCTTGTCCCCTGACTCTGGTCAGGAGAGGAACTGCACTTCCCAGCAGGCCTTGGGACAAGGAAGAGATTGGCCAGAAGAGGAGCCTCTGGCCCCTGGGACTGTTGGGAAACCGGGGCGGGAATAATGGGGGTGCGTGGTCCCTCTTCCCCTCCCTCTCCCTTTGTTCATGCTCTCTCCAACCTCTTCCCACAGATCCTCAGCCACCGAAAGCCGCCCTCTAGTCTGGGGGTGACACCAGCTCCTGTGCCCACCTCTCTGGGGCTGCCCCCTGGTCCCTCTAGCTACCTGCTCCCTGGCAGCCTCCCCCTGGGGGGCTGTGGCTCAACCCCTCCCACCCCCACCGGGCTGGCTGTGGCGTCTGACAAGCGAGAGGGCAGCAGCAGCTCCGAGGGACGTGGGGACACAGACAAGGTGAGCTGGGCTTGGGGGCGGTGGCTGGCTGGCAGCAGCTTTGCAGAGAATGGGAACAGCTGCTGAGACGCAGGGGCCCAAGAAGGACGGGAGACTAATGCCCACAGGCAGGAACTTAGATCAAACCAAAGTCATTAAATCTTAAGGAGCTCAGCTTTCCCTCAAATGGATGAGTGGGAGATGGGCGCTGGGCAGATTTTTTTTTTCCATTATGTGCGCATAGAGAGGGCGAGGGAGGTACAGAAGCACGACAACGTAAACACACCCACGTGCCGACACGCGTCCGGACGACTGTGTACTTCGTGGTTACTCACGTCCCTCCTTCCCTGTCTTTTTGTGTGAGAGGGAGGGTGGTTTACGAAAGGAAAATCAGGCATTTGTTGGAGGGCCGGAGGAAGAGTGGGTGCCGAGCAGATTCAGACAGGTTTTTCCCCGCCGCACCTCGCTCCTGCTCGGAGGCCTTGGCGGTTTTCCTTTCGGTCATGTCTGGATGTTTTCTGTCCTGGTCCGACAGCCCGTTGCCCACCTCTCACTTCGTGTACATTTTGTGCGGGCAGCGGACGTGTGGGTCCTGGTCCAGGGCCACCGGGGAGGGCCTGGGGTCCGGCCTGGCAGAGGCCCAGCCTGGCCTGTGGTCCGGGGGTGACGGCAGCAAGGGGAGCGCAGGGCTGAGGCTGAACCGCCAGGCAGGGGAGGGGAGGCCGGGGCTTCCGCAGGAACTCATCTGCCCTCTGCTGTCCCTTGTTCCCGCCCTGTCGCCGCCTCTGCCAGTATTTGAAGAAGCTGCACACACAGGAGCGGGCCGTGGAGGAGGTGAAGCTGGCCATCAAGCCGTACTATCAGAAGAAGGACATCACCAAGGAGGAGTACAAGGACATCCTGCGGAAGGCTGTCCACAAGGTGGGGCCCGGAGGGGAACAGGTACACGGAGGTGGGGAGAGGAGGAGAAGGAAAGATGGACACGTGCAGACAGACCTTACACAGCCGGGGAGCCGGGAGGGGCGCATCTGCCTGGAAGGTGAGGAGGGGGACGGGATTTGCTCAAGCCTGCCGGGCCCTGGCCTGCTGGCATCAGGGCTGCGAGTAGGGGTGTCGGCCTGGAACTGGGGGGAGCAGCTCCCATCCTAGTCGCCAGCTGTGCTTAGTGGTCCAGGTGGCGGGGACCCCGGGGGGCTGGCAGTGACCGCAGCTGCCCCTCACTGCCTAGATCTGCCACAGCAAAAGCGGGGAGATCAACCCGGTGAAGGTGAGCAACTTGGTGCGGGCCTACGTCCAACGCTACCGCTACTTTCGCAAGCACGGCCGCAAGCCAGGCGACCCCCCAGGGCCCCCGCGGCCGCCCAAGGAGCCCGGGCCCCCTGACAAGGGTGGCCCAGGCCTGCCCTTGCCCCCTCTCTGAGACCCTCAGCCACCCCTTCCCTCCTTCGCCTATTTGGAATTCTGGACGTATTTATGGCTCCACCTCCCCACTTCCCTCCCCCCATCAGTGCAATGATTGGGGGAGGGTTGGTGCAGGGAAGAGGAGAGCCCCCTGCCCTGCCCCACCCTGTGCCCCTTGCCCCCAAGCCTGTCCCCATCGCCCCTCCCTTCTGTTTGTGTCCCTCCCCCAATTTCATTAAAGATTTCATGAAATGTTAGCCCCGAGCCCCATGATTTCAGCCGTTTCTTTTCAGAGACCAGTCTGGGAAAGGGTTGGGAAGAGATACGCAGACAGTCTGGCCCCCAGCTGAGGGTGGCTAGCCGGGTGTGACTCGGGCCAAGTGCATTTGCCTCTCTGGGCCTCAGTTTCCTGCCCTTTGGAGTGGGTGTTGGAGGGATGAGGACCCAGGCAAGTGAAACACTTCTCACATCCCTGGTACACAGTCAGCCGCTGCTCTTGACAGAAAGTGGCGGTGGGTGGGAGGTTGGGGTCCCAGGTCCCAGCTGCTCAGCGTCTTCCAAGCTCGGGGCCCCTGGGTGCTATCGGTCTGCCCTGGAATTGCTCGAACAACAGGACCTTTGTCCCCCATTGAGTTGGGTTCTCTTTCTACCAGTCTGAGGCTGGGGTGAGTTTACCCATTCTCCTGTGGTAAAGAGGGAAACTGAGGCACAGAGCAGCAGGAGCCACACAGTGAGTCAGGGCCACACTGGCCTCCATCAGTTCCCCCTGGGGTGGGCGGGCTTTAAGGCTGGAGTCCGGAACTCCTCTACGGCTGCCCGTTCCAGCCCCGTGCAGAGGGGGCCCGGGGCCTGGAAGGGAGGACTTGCCTGAGGTCGCCCAGCAGGAGCCGGGAGGGGACCTAAGGCCCCCTCCCCCAACTGACAGGATGATCCAGGTGAAAGGTTCTTTGCTGACTGGACAGTGGCCTGAACTGTTCGTAGACAAGACAGGGGTTCTAGATCCTGCCCCAGGGCCTCCCTTGGAGAGCAGCAACCCTGGAGTCAGACTGGATTCTAACCCATCTTGTGTTTCCTGCTTTGTGACCTTTGCAATTCTCCAAGCATGCAAAGGAGAAATGCAAAGTGTCTTGGTCCTTAAAATGGGGGTGACTGTCACCTCCTCATCAGGTCCCTGGGAAGAGGTAAGGAGATGACAGGTATCAGCTGCCCCCTGCACAGTGTCTGGTCGTCATGTGGTGAGCATCTAGGCTGCGGGTTGCTTGCACAGATGGGTGCGCTGAGGCCCTAAGAAGGAATAACGCCCAGCCTAGGTCAGGGCTAGCCTGGACTTAGCTGACACCCGACACCAGGCACACAAGTGGTGACAGTGGCAAGAAATAGTTTATTGGCCAAGGTGAAGGCACGAGGGGGCAGCACCCATGAGGAGTGAGGGATCAGACCTCCCCGGTGACCTAGAAATCCATGTCCTCGACCAGGTCCTGGAGGTAGGCCTTGTACTGCTCTGAGGTGAGAGAGAGTGGGTAGCTGTTGGAAATGTGCAGGTCCACAGTGTTCTCCAGGGAGGAAGCGCCCTCTGACCGTGCCATGTCCAGCAGGGCCCTGAGGCATGTGGGAACAACCTGCAGGAGGTGGGGGGAGAAACAGGAGTCAGGGGAAACACTCAACACAGTTTACTGTCATGGGTGGGGTTGAGCGGACTACAACTCCCAGCAGTGCCCACTGTAACCCAGGATGAACCATTAGGCCCAGGGCTGCTGGGAGTTGTAGTTTTCCCCCATAACCGCAACCACCGGTGGCCTGGGAAGTTTCCTAGGGCTGAGATGCTGGAGGGGTTCCCAGAAGCTAGAGCTGAGCAGCTTGTGGTCAGGACTCCTAGGCACTGTAGTTCCTCACAGAGGCTGCTAGGACTTGTAGTCCACTGACTTCCCCATAGTTTTGAGAGTTCAAAACAGTTCTGGGGGTGAGGCCAGGAGAGGGACACCCAGAAGCTCCTAGGGATGAGGAACTGGTGGTTGCAGAGACTCTTGGAAGCTGTAGTTTCCCAGAGGGGCTTCTGGGAGTTAAAGTTTCTCTTCTCTTCGTTAAGCTCCACCCCTTAGCTCCCGGAGCCCGGGTCTGCAGCACCTTGACCATCACGAGCTTCTTGGTCCACGGCTGGTCCTGGGGCCATGGCTCCCCCATGCAGAACCAGAGGGTGTAGCGTGGTGAGCGTCGGCTTCCTTGGAGGAAGGCAATCAGATCTGGGGGCCCGAGATCCTGGTCAGGCATGGAAGGAGGACCCTCCACCACCTGCCCCTCCTTTCCCCCCAAACCTATTAGCCTCACCTTCTCCCCTGACCCAAAGCCTGACATACCTACACCACCATGACCAGATGGCTGCCGATCTAGGGAAACTCCTGGCCCAATCTTAAATGTTTTTCCTCCCATCAGGGTGGGGCTGGAAGATCTGCAAACCTCCCCCCCCACATTTGGGAAAGGAAGGAGTACACTCTCCACAAAGACATTCCCTGATTGTGGAGTACAAGGTGGTTGGCAGTTTCTGCTCTTGAACCCCCTAAGGTCACGTTCTCCTGATAGTAGCCACTAGCCACTGTGGCTATTTCCATTTAGATAGTAACTAATTAAAAGCAAATACAATTTAAAACTCCCTTCCTCAGTTGCTTTGGCCTAAATACTCAATAGCCACCTGTGGCTGGTGGATACCAGATGGGACAGTGCAAATCCAGAACATTCCCATCACTGCAGACATCTACTGGAAAACAAAGCCCTAAAGGACTTGTCTCTCCTGCATCTGTCTATCCACAAGAATAACTGGAAACAGTGAGGACTATGGCAGCTAATTCCTCGAGCACCTTCTGCACTCCGGGCCCTGTGCTTCCTACCAGCGCCAGCAGAGGAGACAGTCCTCGGGCCGACTCAGAGCAGCCCCATCGTTTGCCCCAGGTTATAGCACAAGCAAAGCAGCAGGGCCTGAATTGGAACTCGGAGGTCTGGAGGTTTGAATTTTTTTTTTTTTTTTAAGAGAGGGAGGGAGAGTGGCAGGGAGGGGCAGAGAGAGAGGAAGAGAGTGAGAATCTTAAGCAGGCTCCAAGATGAATGCAGAACCCGACTCGGGCTTGATCTCACAACCCTGAGATCATGACCTGAGCCAAAATCAAGAGTCAAACACTTAACCGATGGAGCCACCCAGGCGCCCCCAGAACCCAGAGCTCTTAACCACCGTGACCTAGTCTTTCCACAGCAGAGCCATAGGGCCTTGCCTCACTCACCTGACACGAAAGGCCTCAGGTCGAACACGTATCCTTCCTCATCCTTGGGGACCTCGCCGCTGGGCCCGTGACTGCTATCAGGGAGGAGCTCCTCGCCCAAGGCCCAGTATGTGTGGCAGTGCCCCAGCCTCCGGGCCCAGAGCCGCTGTCCTGCCCTGCACAGAGCTAGTCCCCCGCCCAGGCAGCTCAGCACACGCCGCACGTAGCCCATCACGCCCCCGTCTGTCAGCGACACCCCGGGGTCTGGCAGTATGACTGGCTGTCCAGGCAGCGTCGTGTCCCCTGCTTCTGACGCCACCAGCCGCAGGCCCCTCGGAGAGAAGACAGTCTGCTGGAAGACTTGGCGGCCCCGGTAGAAGGCAGTCACCTCGAACTCCCACTCTGAGCGGTGGAAGAAGTGACATGAAGGGGGAGCGAGATTGAGAGAGTGTGACGGGGGCGCGGGGCCCCAGCCCCTCCCACCCCACACCTGGCACTCACCTTCCTCAGGCACCAAGAGCTGCCTCAGTGGGTTTTCAGGGGGCTCCGAGTTTGGGCAGGGAGGAGGGATATCTACGGTGGGGCTCAGCAAGGATGGAGGGGGCTGCTCAGGGACCACAGCCAGGCTCAAGGGCCCCCCGTCTGGGAATGGGGCCAAGACCATGTCACTCAGTAACTCCCCTAGTATGTCTTCCTGGAGAGAAGAATAAAGAAAAGGATCTGGGCATTTCCATAGCCCTTTCGAGAGACTTCATCTGGACCAGGACTTGGGATCCAGAGAGGCGTAGGACCTGAGCTTTGCCCGCAGGTGGCTTCCTGTGAGCGGGGTTACAACCGTGGGGGCACAGACAGCAAAATATATGCTCTGGTATATGCTGAGTGCTCCCGTCAGCCCAAGGGGAGCAGCTAATTCCACCCCAAGGATCTGGCCCTGTCCAAGCAAGACCTGGGCAGAGAAGGCTGGACACAATTTCAGAGGGGACTTGCCCCGGCACAGACATCAGCAAGATCAAGGGTAGGTTGGTTCAGAGTTCCCAAGAGGCTGAGGGTACTCTACATAGCAACGGAAGCTATGAAATTCTGGGAAGGTGTCTGAGGGCCCTAAACGCCTGGTGAAAGCTCTGAATTTTCTCCGGAGGCCGCTGGAAGCTATGGAAGGGCTCTGGGCAGGGGAGGGACAGGGTCAGCTTGGGGACAGCCTGCAGGGCAGAGGACGGAGGCTCGGGAGGAAGACTGGGGTGATGGCCCAGGGGGAGGAGAGGACGCCTGAACAAGGCCGTGGGGACACAGAAGATGGGTCAGACAGGACAGGAGGGCTGGGGTGCATTCTTACCTGGGGATCCAAGGTACTGCATCTGCCATTGGTGCCCGGAGACATGTCCAACTCCGGAATGTTCCCAGCTCCTGGCGAGGAAGGTGGTTAAGTGGAGGAGGGTGTTGGGGACACTCAAAATCCCATCCCTCTCCATGTGAAGCCCCACTTCTGGCACACCTGAGATCACAAACTCATAGACCTTGTGCGGGTCGTGGGGGTCCTTGCTCCGATCCTCGGCTAAACGCAGCCCCTCCTTCCGGTTCAGGGCAGATCGGAAATTCCTCTTCCAGGTGGGCAGATCAGGTTTATCCTTTCCGGGAGTGTAGGCACCGCTGGCCTCGGCCCACGCCTGGGGATCCAGTGGGTACCAGGATAGTGAGGAGGATGACCAAGACCCCGCCCCAAGGCTTCTCTCCCTCGGCCCGTTCTAACTCTGCATGGATCCAACCCCAAACTCTCGCATTCTCTGCATCGTAAGGCCCCCTATCTTCACCTTTTGAAAAGTTTTGCTTTCTAAGCCAGCCTTCCAGGTCCTACTGGTTGTCTAAACTCTGCCACCAACCTGCCCCAGGACACCTTCTGTCATAACCCCGCCCCCTCGCACTCCAACTCGGGTTACCACCACTGGTGTATCCTAATTTGGTGAGAGATCACCTCAGCTTCCGAGCCCAGTCTCGCCTCTCAGGTTCCGAGACCCGCCCCCAGAATTCTACGACCGAGAGCCCCGCCCTCTGCGAGCCCTGAACGCCCCGTTTGCATTCCTCTCGAGTTCTAACCCTGCTTTTCCGGAACCCGGCCGCTCCAACCTTGCCAGTCCGCTGATCCTACTAACCCTCCCCAGTCTTGTCCTAACTCCACTCACCTCCACCTGCCCGCGTCAGCGCCGGCCAGCCTCACGCGCGCTAACCCCGCTTCCTCGGCTCCGCCCCCTGCGAGTCCCAACCCCCACCTCCTCCCCGCGGTTAGCTCAGGGTTCCCCGCGTCCCGGAAGCTCACGCACCTGGAAGATGCCGAAGTCCTCCTGCTGCGCATCCTGCCGCAAGCCGTGCTTCCAAGGGATGCGGAAGCGTGTGCGGCTCTCGTCCAGCCAGGCCACCCCCTCCAGCTGCCCCAGGTCCAGCTGCGACACCAGCCAGGGCAGGATCCGCGGCTTTGGGGTTCCCATGGTCCGGCCTGCGCTTAGAAGGCAGTTCGTGGGCGCGGACGGGCCCCCCTTCTTTCCCCACGTCTTCTGTGTAGACCCTCTGCCTCCCCAGTTCCGCCAGTGTAGATCCCTCCCTCTTCCGCTGTAAACTCTTTTCTTCTCTCCCCTCCCCCACATCACCCAATGCAGTTAACTCCACTTCCAAGTTAGAGAACCTCCCCTAGTTATTCCAGGGCAGACGTTATTCACTTGTAGATCTCTACCTCCCGCACTTATCCGTGTTGTAGACCCCTCTACAACTGCCCCACAGAAGAGCCTAACCCATTTCCACCGTAGACCCTCCATCTACCCCCCCCCCCCAACAGCCTAGCCTGGCTCCTCTAGGGCGCGCGCGCACACACACAAACACACACTTTATAGAGTGGACTGCCTCCCATTTTCAGGGTCCACTCTTCTCTCCCTTAGATCCCCCAGTGCATACGCCTGCCCTCCCCACCCTCCCCGTTACTTTTTCCTTTTTTTTTTACAGCCGACCTCCAGCACCGGCCATTGCTTCACTTTTTCCCCTTGTTGCTTCACTTTCCCGAGTACACAGTGCTCCCTCCAGACTCTCAGGGTAGACCCGTTTTCTCTCGCGCTTCTCGGCCCGGACGCCACCAACCCCCCAGATCCGCCCCGTTACCTACGTAGAGAGTCGGGGCGCGCAGAGTGCTAAGGCCCACCCCTGCCTTTTGGGGTCCGATAGCTCTTGAACTTGTAGCTGCACACCCTCCTTCCTGTCAGCTGAGCTTCAGAGCAATGCGGTTTTCTTTTCTATCGATTTCACGAAATAAAAACTTTATCTGCGGTGGGGGTGACAGACTCCAGAGCCAAAGAGGCGGCACCCCCCGGACCGCACTCGCCCCCCGGCCAATGCCCTTTTTAGGCCTTCTGGCCAACGGCATGCTGGGAACGTCACATGCAAATCAGATGGGCCCCCAGCGCTCCGCCTCTCCCACAATAGGGCAGTCACCAACGCGGCCCAGTGCGCAGGCGCGGGAAAGTTGAACTAAGAAAAGTTTATGCAAGTTCAGTGAAAGAGGAGGGGGCGGCGGCTCCGGCCCCAGGTAAGCCGGGCTTTTGGGAGGGCTGGAGTGAGAAGGGAAGAGGCCGGGGTCTCGGAGCCGGCACCTCAGTCCCGCTTCCCCGACATCCATGTGCCCCGGGACCCCAAGATTCCAGCCTGGGTCGGATAAGGGAACTACACCTCCCAAGGAGGCTGCGCGGCGAGCCAAGCGCGGACCGAGGGGAAGGTTTGCCATGAAGCCTGCTGGGATTCGTAGTTCCCGATTCTCTAAGAGCTTGAGCCCCTCGGCATATGCCTTCAGAATCCAGAAGTCGGAGCCCCAAGTCCCTTTCTCTCTCACACGAGAATTCAGGTTCCCCCAACCCCCTTCTCCAAAAATTCGAGTCCAGCCCCCAGTCCCTTTCTCCCTTAGACCCAGGAATCCGGGTCCTCAGCCTCTTCCTCTCCAAGGATCAAGGAGACTTCGTCGTCCTCCCTCTTCTCCCTCCGAACACTCAAGAGTCTGGGTCCCTAGACCCTAACTCCCCTAAAGGACTTAGGAGTTCTGACTCTCAGTCCTTTCTTCCCTTGGGGACTCACGGGTGCTGGCCCCCTCCTTATTCAGGGACTAGGCATTTGGGTCCCAACCCTCCACCTCAGTTTAACCCTGGAGTCCATCCCCCAGCTCCCTCTTTCACAGGTGCCCCCATGGCAGGCTCGGAAGAGCTGGGCCTCCGGGAGGACACGGTGAGAGTCCTAGCTGCCTTCTTTAGGCGAGGTGAGGCTGCCGGGTCCCCCATTCCAACCCCACCCAGGTAAGAGGAGTTGCCCTCCTCCCTCAGGGGCCTGCATCTGGGGTGGGGCCCTCTCTGACTCTTGTGCCTGCTTGTCCCTGGGGTTGCAGCGAGAGGCCCTCAGTGGGAGGAAAAAGGGACTGCTTGCAAAGGGACCTCTGGGGTCACTCTCTGAGGTCCCCTTTCCCAGGAGTCCTGCCCAGGAGGAGCCAACAGATTTCCTGAGCCGCCTTCGAAGATGTCTTCCCTGCCCCCTGGGTCGAGGAGCAGTCCCCCCTGAATCCCCTCGGCCTTGCTCCCTGCCCCTCCGCCCATGCTATGTTTCAGAGCCTGGTAAGAGATTTCCCTAGATCACCCATGAACTGGCAGGGCCAGAAGCTTTGATTCTTTTTTTTTTTTTTTTTAGAAGCTTTGATTCTTAAAAGCTTGGAAAGGATAAGGAGCTAGCCCAAGATCACTCAGCTAAGAGGGGAGCTGAGTGGGAACTACCCTCACATTCCCTGCTCCCCCATCCCCAGTTACATTGCTTTTCATCAGTTCTGTAAACTGGCTTCCCAAGGGGGCTTTGGGTCCCTTTCTGTTTGTTATCTCTCTCCTCCCATGCATGCTTCCCTACCCCTGGAACTTTGTAGCCACCAGTACCCTCAGGAGGGAGGAAGACCTGGGTCTCAGTCAACTCCCTGGCTGTTTGGTTACATGACTCTGGGAAATTCCTTTTGTTTCTTGCTCCTATATTTCTCCAGAAGCAAAGTAGGAATATGTGCATGTGTGCGGAGGGGTGTCCTTGGGCTTGATCAAGAGTAACCAAAAGGTTTCCTCTCATATGGGAGCCTTGATAAACTAGTAATGGCTACCGGGAGTGCTAACTTGAAAAGGATTTCACAGCTCGGGGAGAAGAGTTCTGTGATCAGTTGATGATGCCTGAAACCAGCAAGGGATAGGGTGGTAATAGCTGGAGTGCCCTGCGTTTGCCTTTCTTGGATAGGATCATCTTCAAGGTCTAGTTCGGCTGTAACATTCTAAGTCTCGTTTGGGGGACACAGTAAAATGAGAAGTACCAAGGTCTTTTACCAAGTGTGCTCGCTGGGCCTTAGTTTACCCCATTATGAAATGGGAATCATTGCTACCTGGCAAGGTGGTTGGGACAAGGAGGGAATCCATAACTTCTCGATGTCCCAGAGACCCATCTTTTCACCAGGCCCAGCAACTCCAGATTTCTATGCTCTGGTGGCCCAGCGGCTGGAACAGCTCGTTCAAGAGCAACTGAGATCCCCACCTAGCCCAGGTGAGGAACCGGGGGGGCCCGGGAGAAGGATGAGGGCAGAAGGGTGGGCAGGGTTCTGGGCCCAGCTGAATTCTCTTCTGCACACCCCCCCCCCAGAGTTACAGGGAGCCCCACCCACAGAGAAGGAAGCGCTACTGCGGAAGCTGGTGGCCTTGCTGGAGGAAGAGGCAGAAGTCATCAATCAGAAGGTGACAGGCAGTCTGTTCCATCCCTTAGCTAGGCTAGGGATTGCGGGATGGTTGGGCACTGGGATCAGAACCTGGATCTGCATTCTCATTAGATGGTCAGGTGAGGAGAGGGTGGGTCTCGGCTTCTATGAAGGGTTTGTAACGGGGTCCAAGCTCATTCTGCTCCCAGCACCACAGGCCAGTGAGCCAAGAGCCAAGATGTTGGAGTAAGAAAAGTGACTTTATTTGGAAAGCCAGCACACCAAGGAGATGGCAAACAACTGTCTCAAAGAACCATCTCCCCCAGCATGAGATCTGAGCCTCTTTTATGTTAGGAATGGGGGAAGGGAGTGGGGACTGGAGTCAAAAAGTGGCCAACGTCTATAGACAGCAGAGAAAGGTTGTGTAACTTCTTTTGTCCTTGGCCACTTTTTTCTTTTAAGAGGTTTTATTTATTTATTAGAGATTTTATTTCTTTATTTGAGAGAGAGACATAGAGCACGAGCTGGGGGTGGGGGGGCGGGAAGGGCAGAGGGAGAGATAGAAACAGACTCCCGGCTCAGCGGGGAGCCCGACATGGGGCTCAATCCCAGGACCCTGGAATCATGACCTGAGCGGAAGGCACTGAGCCACCCCGGTGCCCTGTCCTTGGTCAGTTGATCTTTGTGTACAGGTCATGTCGTTCCTATAAATCTTACATAGAGCGTCGTTATTTCTGTAAGGACTTCCTTATCTCCTCCGGTGAGGTAGATTTCCGGTAAAAGAGCCGTTTTTTGCGAATCTTAGCTGTAACATGCCTACGTGCAGGGCTAAGCAGAAGTTTCTAAACTATACGTCCCAGCAGTAAGGGAAATAGAAGCAGTACGGGGTCAGACGTGCTAAGCTTCTCCGCTACAGGTTGAACGAGGTCAGGGTAGTACCTTACTCTGGTTTGCATTCACCGTAAGAGGGGCGTGGCCTAAAGACAAGGGGTGTGGCCACCCGAAACATGATCTGGGAAACTGACTGGGACCAGTTGAGGAATTAGGGACTGTATGGTGGTGGGAGGGGGGTTGGTTTGGAGAGGGCTGTCCAAAATATGAAACCCTGGTTAGCTATATAGGGGTATGCCTTAGAATGTGGGGGGAGGGGCACCTGGGTGGCTCAGTGGGTTAAGCCTCTGCCTTCCACTCAGGTCATGATCTCAGGGTCCTGGGATCGAGCCCCGCATCGGGCTCTCTGCTCAGCAGGGAGCCTGCTTCCCCCTCTCTCTGCTTGCCTCTCTATTTGTGATTTCTCTCCTCTCTGTCAAATAAATAAATAAATAATCTTAAAAAAAAAAAAGTGATGTACGAAAGTGATGTAGAATGTGGGAGGAAATAGCGGCCGGAGAAGGTCTGGCTTATGACTCGGTCCTGGAACTTGATTGGCTCAGGAGCTTGAACAAACTGTATGATCCTATAATATCAATTGTACGGTGGAAGGCAGGGTTGCTGTAGGCATCGGCCTGGTCCCGGGGCTCACAGGGAACCCCCCCGGGGGGCGTGGCTATGAGATCTGTAGAACTCAGCTAATTAGGACTTAGCCCTCATTGGCTGTCGACCATCTTTTTAGGAGTAGTTTGGCAGAGAGACCACAGATTCTGGTTTATGATTGGCTGGTGTGATGGAAGGGGCGTGGCTTTGAGCTTCGGTGTCAGGACTGCTTCAACCAGGAAGCCACGCTCCTAGCCCCCTATTGGCTGGCTACGGAGGCGTGGCGGAGACCGACCCAATCTCTTCTCTTCCCCGCCCCACAGCTGGCCTCGGACCCAGCCCTGCGAGGAAAGCTAGCCCGCCTCTCCGCGGGCTCCTTCGCCCGCCTAGTGGAGCTGTTCTCCAGCCGGGAAGACAGCCCTCTTCCCAGCCGCCCACGCCCCAACTTGCCCTGCCCTGGGCCCCCGCCACCTTCCCCGGAGCCCCTGGCCCGTCTGGCCCTGGCCATGGAGCTGAGCCGCCGCGTGGCCCGGCTGGGGGGCACCCTGGCCGGACTCAGTGTGGAGCACGTGCACAGCTTCGGGCCCTGGATTCAGGCACACGGGGGCTGGGTGAGTTGCCAGATCTTCTCTGAGCCTCCGTTTACCCAACTGTAACTTGTGTCTGTGTGATGGGGGCGTGGCTTCTTCGGCTTCTTTTCAGACATGACAGGTGTTCTCCCGGCCCAATCATTCACTGTTCTGTGTTTATTGAGCACCTACTATACACCAGTAGGTAATCAGTGCAGACCCTATGCCCGGCTTAAACCATTCTAATATACACTGACAGTTACCAGTGGGAAACATGGGAGACCCCTTCCTGGGCCTCTGTTTCCTTATCCGTCAGGTGGGGCGAGTAGAAGTACCCATCTGAAAGGGTTATTGTAAAGAGTAAAACGGGACCATTGTTAGATATTGGCACTCTGTGGGCATTTGCGTGATTATCTGGTGACTGACTGCTTCTCTGCCTGCCAGAATGCACTTGCCCAAGTATACCCCCTGCGTCGCTTCCTCTGCTCCATTGAGGTGTCAACCCCCCCCTCCCGTGAGGCCTCCCCTGGTCCCCATTTGAAACCGCAGCCACCTCCATACCCTCCATACCCACTCCCTTTGCCTCTTCATTGCTTTACTTCCTTCCATAACACTCTGCACCTTCTAACACACAGCTTCTACCAGATGGCAGGATTGACTTGTTTTACTTATTATTTCTTTGTTTTTGTTTTTGTTTTTCTCTTGCCCCTGACCTATCAGCTTCACAAGACCAGGGAGTCTTACCTAGCTTACTCATTGCTTTAAATCCACCGCCAGGCTCAGAGCTGGATTGGGCTCCAGGGTACTGGCACTGTGACCCTGGCAATGTCCCCAGCTACCTCAGCACCAGTCTCCCCCCCACCCCGCCCAACGGGCCCCGTTCACTTACCTGCCTCCTCGCTGTGGGAATTCGGTTACAGAAAGATGTATGCCGTGCTCTCTCAGGATGTAACCATTGCTTCGCAGACTGGCAGGAGCTGGCCAGGTGTGTTTGAGGAGCAGAGAGGCCGGTAGGGCTGAAGCAGGGTGAGCGAAGGGGAGGGCGAGAGATGAGAGCAGGAGGGGGGCGGGGCTTGTGAAGGTAAGAACTTGGACACTGACTCTGAGTGAGCCGAGTTCCTAGAGCTCTCTGAGCAGAAGGCGACGTGAACTGATTTAGGTGTTAGCTTGCGCCCTCTAGCGGCCGCATGGGGCAATACTGTAGAGGGCGAGGCGGAAGTAGGGAGTTGGGAGTCGGCGGGTTCAGGGAGGAGATGAGAATGGATCAGACCGCGGTGGGGATGATGGAGGAGTCTCCCAGTTAATTTAGAGATAGAGCTGAAAGATTTTGCTTATGAGTGGATTACGAGTGCTATTTAGGAGTGCTAATGAGTGGAAGACGAAAGTCAAGGATGCTGGCCTGAGCAGCTGTAGGGCTGCATTTGGTGCTCCCTGAGATAGGGAGGAGCAGGGGGGAGGAGGACGTTGGAAGAAGAATCAGAGATTGGAAATGGTCCGGTTAGGGGAGAGATGCCCTTCAAACCTCAAAGGGAGATGAGGAGGGGACAGTGGATGTATGTGTCTGGAGCTCAGTGCAGAAGCTTGTTTATTTGTGAAATTGTTTTTTCGTTTTTTGTGTTTTTTTTGTGTGTTTTTGTTTTTGTTTTTGTTTTGGCCAGGTGCACAGCCAAGGGCTTTTTAGTGGGATGATTCCATTTAAGCCCCACAACAACCTTATGGGATTGGATGTTATCCTGATTTTATGGAGATTGTCCCTCATGCAGAGGATTGGACTCAGGACTTTGACGGAAAGCCAGGGCTCTTGATCATTACAACCCCAGGATCCTGTTCCCCATCTCTGAGTCTCTGGTCCCTGTCTCTGTCTCCCTGACACTGGTACTCTGCCCTCCACCCTGGGGCTTTGTCTCTCCTCCCTTTTTCCAGGACTCTGTCCCCATCCACCCATGGGTCTCTGATTCTTTGGATCCCCATCCCCCCACCCCTGTCCTTGTCTCTGTTGTTGCTGGGCTGGTGGGCTGCCACTGTGAATGGAGGACAGGCTCTTCCTGTGAATGCTGACGAGCTCTTCCGCTTTTCCCCTCCAGGAGGGCATCCTGGCCATTTCACCCGTGGACTTGAACTTAGCCCTGGACTGAGATCTTCCTCAGAAGCTGCTACAAGATTAGACCTCCTGTCTCTATGCTCTTTGTGTGCTTTTCCAAGCCTTCCTGTTCCACTCAGGGTTGTGGAGAGGTGGCTGCCCTCCCTGTTTTTGCCAAAAAGTAATTAAGATTTTTTCATATTAAAAACTTTTTTGGGTATTGAATTGTTTGTCCTTTCTCTCGAAAACTACAGTTCTAAGTAGGAGATTTGGCTAAGAGATCTCTCTCTCTCTCTCTGGTTTATGAATTGAGGAAAGAGCCAGTTCATTCCTTCTAGAAATAATTATTTGGGGCACCTTCAAGTGACTGTCGTTTGAATGTACAGCATACTTGAGGATATCTGTGGGTACAATTCCAGCTAATCCCATTTTTTTTTCCTGTTCCATGACTTATTTATTCCAGCTTATCTTGTGTTGACGGTCATGAAGTCTTTCTAGCTAGTTCCAGAAGAAAGCTATGATCTTCCTACACGGGGCCTCCAGAATACCTCCTCTCGTTTTTCTCCTCCCACTGCTCCTTCTGAACCTCTTTGGCTGGTTACTCCCCATCTATATTTAGATGAGGGGGTAGTCACCTTTTTAGGGCTATCACTCCCCCTTCACAAAATTATGTCTGTAAGCGCATAAAATGAGATGCACAGGATTACAAAGGAAGCCACTTAGCTGTGGATCCTCATTATTCACGGATTCCGTATTTGTGAATTTGCCTACTCGCTAAAATTTATTCGTAGCCCCCAATTTAACATTCACTGGGCTTTTGTGGTTGTTGGTCGGCATGCAAATGCCCAGAGCAGCAAGATTTGACTCACCCAACGTGGACCTTTTCGGCTTGAGCCGAAAGGTCTTGCTTGAGCAAGAGGTCACCCTGCCTTCTTCTGCTCTCACACTGCAAATAAGCATCCTTTCCTTGAACTATGTAGTGCCACGTTTCTTGCCATGTTTGTACTTTTAGGGGTGCTTTCAGTTGAGGGGAGGAGCAGAGGGCAAGGGAAAGAATCTCCCCACTCCAACGCAGGGCTGGATCCCAGGACCCTGAGATCACGACCCGAATGGAGACCAGGAGTCAGACGCTTAACCCACTGAGCCGCTTGGGCGTCCCTTATTCCATTGTTTAAAATGAACTCAAGAGGGTTCCTAAGGGCGAGAAGGCTGGGATGTGCCTTTGTTAGGATAAGCCTGGTCCAGGCATGCGTCCTAGTGCTGTGGGCTGTGACATCAGTGTAAACAAATCACTATATATTTAATAAGGTGTATTTGAACTGAAAGCACATAAAATCAGGTTATGTATTGATGGGTTGACCAAGTTGTGACAAGAGACCGGCAGGAAGCTGCCCCTGTATTTCCTCCAGGAACAAAGGCTCTGCATTCACTCAGTCACTGTCCACAGTGACTTTATAGAAGAAAACTACCGCAAATAGTAAGAATCGGCTGCATTGTGAAATAAAGATACAGGAACATAAAAGTTCCTGGTATCAGAACACGTGTGCTGGTTCATTAACACACTAATTAAAAAGACCTACAGGGGGCGCCTGGGTGTCTCAGTCCTTGAGTGTGGCTCAGTCCTCGAGTGTCTGCCTTCTGCTCAGGTCCTGATCCCAGAATCCTGGGATCGAGCCCCGCATCGGGCTCTCTGCTCCGCGGGAAGCCTGCTTCTCCCACTCCCACTCCCCCTGCTTGTGTTCCCTCCCTTGCTGTGTCTGTGTCAAATAAATAAATAAAAATCTTAAAACAAAAAAACAACCTACGGTGGGTCCCATAACCGTGTTTTCTAAGTAGAGCAGGAATGACTTTTTTTTTTAAGGAATGATATTTTTGAGGTCTGTTAGTTATTGCTGTGTAACAAATCACACAAATTCGGCAGCTTGCAATTCACATTTATTCTTGGTTTTATTTATTTGAGAGAGACAGAGATAGTGACAGAGAATACGAGTGGGGAGGAGAGGGAGAAGCAGACTCCCTGCTGAGCAGGAAGCCCCACGTGGGCTCGATCCCAGGACTCCGGAATCACCACCCAAGCCAAAGGCAGATGCTTAACCCACTGAGCCACCCAGGCGCCCCACAATACAGATTTATTAATCACAGTCTCTGTGGGTCAGGGACGTGGGTGCAGCTGAGCTGGGTGCCCCACTCAGGAGGGTCTCACCAGGCTGTGGTCAGAGTCCCAGCTTCCGTCTCATGGGGGGCTTGAGGGTCCTTTTCCCGGTGCACGTGCTGCGGGCAGAATTCATTTCCTCGCCGCTGTAGAACTCACGGTGGGGACCAGCAGGAGAATCAGTGCGGCCTCAGGGAAGGGCTAAGGCCCCTCTGGGGCTCCTGGCCGGCTCAGTCGGTAGAGCATGTGACTCTTGATCTCAGGGTTGGCTGTGAGTTCAAGCTCCACGTTGGGTGTAGAGTTTACTTTAAAAAATGATAAAATATGGGATGCCTGGGTGGCTCAGCTGCTTAAGCAATTGCTTTCAGCTCAGGTCGTGATCCTGGAGTCCCAGGATCGAGTCCCACATCGGGCTCCCTTCTCAGTGGGGAGCCTACTTCTCCCTCTGATCTCTCCCCCCATGCTCTCTCTCTCTCTCTCAAGTAAATAAATAAAATCTTTAAAAAAATAAATAATAGGGGCGCCTGGGTGGCTCAGTGGGTTAAAGCCTCTGCCTTCGGCTCAGGTCATGATCTCAGGGTCCTAGGATCGAGCCCCACGTCGGGCTTTCTGCTCAGCGGGGAGCCTGCTTCCCCCTCTCTCTCTGCCTGCTTGTGATCTCTCTCTCTCTGTGTCAAATAAATAAATAAAATCTTTAAAAAAAAAAAAATAATAATAAATAAATAAATAAATAAATAAATAAATAAATGGCTTCCATCTGATTAAGTTGGCCCTTTTAATTAAGGTTAATGGATTTGGAGTCTTAATTACATCTGTAAAATGTCTTCACCCTTGCCATATAAGGTAGCCTATTCAGAGTGATAGCCATCTCTTTTGTCATATAGGTCAGCCTACTCCTTGGTATATCACGCTAGGGCAGAGATCCCAGAGGCTATGTTACACTTCTGCCCATCGGAATGCCTAGGGGGCTCAGCCGGTTAAGCATCTGCCTTCAGCTCAGGTCATGATCCCAGGGTCCTGGGATCGAGTCCCGAATATCTGGCTTCCTGCTCAACAGGGCGTCTGCTTCTTCCTCTCCCTCTGCTGCTCCCCCTGCTTGTACTCTCTCTCTCTCTCTCTCTCTCTCTCTGACAAATAAGTAAATAAGAGCTCTGGGAAAAAAAAAAAAAAGAATTCTCCCCATCACATGAGTATCGGCAACAATTCATGTGACATGCAGGCATCTGTGATTGATGTCGGGGACCAGGCCACAGGAACGAATTCTACTTTGATACTTTGATGTGTTGTCCACATTCGAAATTGAAGGAAGGACTGAGTTCCAGTTTAGGGAGAGATGACAGTTTGTTCCATCCCAATTCACGATGCCTGAATTTTCTTTTCTTTTCTTTTCTTTTTTTTTTTTTTAAAGATTTTGTTTATTTATTTGACAGAGAGAGAGATCACAAATAGGCAGAGAGGCAGGCAGAGAGAGAGGGGGAAGCAGGCTCGCCGCTGAGCAGAGCCCGATGCGGGGCTCGATCCCAGGACCCCGAGGTCGTGACCAGGCCGAAGGCAGAGGCCTTAACCCACTGAGCCACCCAGGCGCCCCTCTTTTCTTTTTTTTTAAGATTTTATGTATTTATCTGACAGAGAGACACAGCGAGAGAGGGAACACAAGCAGGGGGAATGGGAGAGGGAGAAGCAAGCTTCCCACCGAGCAGGGAGCCTGATGTGGGGCTCGATCCCAGGACCCCGGGATCATGACTGAGCCGAAGGCAGACGCTTAACCGACTGAGCCAGCCAGATGCCCCTGCAAGTCTTCACCACTTGGAGCACATCTCATTCAGACTTGCCACAGTCCAGTGTTCATTAGCCCACATGGGGAGTGGCCGCCATCTTGGGAGATGCATAGTTCGACAGGGACACCTCCCCATCTCTGACTTCAGCTAGACCTCTTCCCTGGACTCTCTACCTGTGTATCCCCCTGCTCAATGCCACCTCCTTTTCAATGACATTAGGTTATTTCCTAGTGTTAAAAAGCTAGTTTGTTGGGCACCTAGGTGGCTCAGTCGGAAGAGCATAGGGCTCTTGATCTCAGGGTCGTGAGTTCGAGCCCCACATGGAGCGCAGAGATGACTAAAAAAATAATAATAATAAGCTTAAAAAAAACAACCCTTCACATCTCTGCTCTTCAAAAGACAACATTAGGAAACTGAAACTGAAAAGAATTGGGAGAAAATATTCAAAGTAGGTATGCCTGACAGAGACCTGGATCTCTGTCTCTAAAAAATGTCTAAAATGTCTAAAAATGTCTAAAAAATGTTTACAATTCATGAATAAGAAAACAACACCATTTGTAAAACTAGACAAAATACTTGAACAGATTTAATAAAAGAAGATCTACAGGGTGCCTGAATGGCTCAGTTAGTTAAGCATCTGCCTTCAGCTCAGGTTGTGATCCCGGGATGCTGGGATCGAGTCCCATATCAGGCTCCCAGGGAGCCTGCTTCTCTCTCTGCCTCTGCCTTTCCCTCTCTCTCTCTCTCTCTCTCTCTCTTGAATAAATAAAATAAAATCTTAAAAGAAAAAGAAAAGATCTACAGATGGCCAATAAGCACGTGAGAAAACGCTCAACATTAGGGTCAGGACAATGCCAATGACAACCGTAATGAGACGCCTCTTCACCCCCACCAGAATCGTTAAAATTAAAGACTACTCGTGACAAGTGCTGGTGAGGATGTGGAGCATATGGGGTCATGCATCGCTGATGGGGATGCAAAATGGTAGAATGCACTGAAAAACTTTTTGGCAGTTTCTCATAAAATTAAATATACACCTAGCATCCAACCCAGCCATCTGCTCCTAGGTTTATCCGAGACAAAAATGTACATTCACAGAAAGACTCGCACATGAGCATGGGATAGCCACTTTATTCATAATGCCCCCCCAACAGTCCAGAGTGTCCATCAATAGGGAAATGGATAAACTGTGATACATCTATACAATGGAATTCTCAGGAATAAAAAGGATCGCACCAACATTATATGCAACAACTTGGAATGAATCTCAAAAGCATTATGTTGAGTGAAAGAAGAAAGGCACAAAAGAGAATATACTGTATAATTCTTTTCATATGAAATTTAATTAATTAATTAATTAGTTTATTTATTTATTTATTTATTTATTTATTTATTTATTTATTTGAGATGGGGGGAGAGAGAGAGAATCTCAAGGAGGCTCCATGCCCAGCGCGGAGCCTGAAGACGGAGGCTCAATCTCAGGACCCTGAGATCGTACCCTGAGCCAATATCAAGAGTCAGACGCTTAACCGACTGAGCCACCCAGGTGGCCCCCTGTGAAATCTTAGAAAAGAAAAAGCCGGAGCACATGGGTGGCTCAGTCGGTTAAGTGTCTGATTCTTGACCTCAGCTCAGGTCTTGATCTCAGGGTAGTGAGTTGAAGCCCCAAGCTGGGCTTCGTGCTGAAAAAAAGAAAAAAAAGAAAAAGCTACATCAGAGTGACAGAAAAAGTGGTTGCTTCTGGGGTGGGTAGGAGAGGTATTGACTGGAAAGAGTCATGAAGGGTAATGGATATATTCTCCCAGTTTGCGATCATTTTCATTTAATGCCAGATGTCCTCGACTCGAGATGCTTCAACTTACAATTTTGGGTGTGAAGCTGTACACTTTTTGTAGAAACCATACTTCGAACTTGAATTTGGACCTTTTCCTGGGCTCCTGATATGCAGTATGGTACTCTCTCATGATGTTAGGCCACAGCTCACAGCCAAGCAATCACGGGGGCAAACAGCTGATACACCTACACCCATTCTGTACCCATACAACCATGCCACAGTATTCAATGAGTTACATGAGCTCCTCAGCACTTGTGTTGGATGGTATGGCCCAAGTGTTCCAAGCCTGGCCAAGCTGCGGTTTTCCGGCTGGTTAGGTGGATTGAATTTTCAATTTATGATATTTTCAACTTAGGGCGGGTTTTTTTTGGGGGGGGAGGTAACCCCATCATAACTCAGGAAGATCTGTAGTGACTTTTTCTGCAAGAGGAGAAAAGCTTCCTGGAGGAGGTGGCACCTAAGGCGTGCCCTGACGGATACGTAGGAGTTTGCAGGCAAAGGGAGATGAGTTCCCAGCAGGGGGAGGGACCTGCCAAAGGCAAAGCGGTTTGAGTGGGTTGTTGGACTTAAAAAACTCAGAACAGTTACGGAGAGGGCTAGATGCTTATATGTCTTGAGGCCTGAGTCCTATTACTGACTTGTGTCGGACCCGTCAAGCCCTCCTTTTCCTTGGCCCTCTCATTTCTCCAGTCTGTCCCTCAGGTAAATGGGCAGAAGCTCCCTTGTTCCTTCCGAAATCCCCTCGGGCTGGGAGAATCCACCGAATGGCTGAGGAGTGACAGTTCTTTGAGCCAATCGCTGGAGCCTAAAGGCCGGCCTTCCTCCCTCCTCATGGGCCAATCGCCGCGTTCTCCTTGAGACTAGCCGCTAGACGAGGGCGGTCCAAAGGCTTCATGACGTCACATTCAGTATAAACCAATAGCAGCTACTAAGAGGCGGGTTGTTTTGGTGATGGACAGCTCTCTTTCAAGATGTCCGCTTAGCGCGGGGCCCGTCGGGAAGCTTTGAGGCGGTGCTGGGGGGACAGGGGCGGGAACTTCTGGTAGACTTTGCCCAATCATCAGTCGCGGTTCTTGGGATAGACGGGCAGTCGTTCCCATCCCCGTCGACTTGAGGGGGCGGGGCTCGGCACACCAGATTGGGCGGGCCCCTCAGCTTTGATGGGCATCTTCTTTGCCCAATTGGTAAACGAAGTTCTTAGACGGGCCGCCTCCATTGCCAATGAGATCTCCTGGCGGGGTCGTTGTGGGCGGGCCGTGGACCCTCCGGTATAAGGCGGTCCCGGGGGAGTGCGGAGAAAGGGGGGGGTCTCGGCGGCAGGAGGAGGAGTAGGTGCGGGTGAAGATGGCGGCAGCCGAGGCCGCGAACTGCATCATGGAGGTGAGCGCCTGGAGCGCCGTCGGGGGTGGGGGGCGGTTTGGTGGTCGGTGTTTTATGCCTCCGTCGTGGGGAAGGGGCTCCGAATGGGCGGATTGGGGCTGAAGGCTCTCAGCCGTACGGGGACGCCGCATGCTCCGGATCCCGGGATACAGTCTGAGGTGCGGGTTTCCTAGCTTTCGAGGGCCTGCGGCACGGGGTCGAGACGAGGGTGTCGTGCCCCCTCCCACGTGGAGGAGGCCTGGGGGCGCTTCCGGCCTGGCCCCCACGTGGCCGCGGCACGGTGGGTGGGGAGGGGGTGTGCCGTGCCCGGTGGCCCGGCGGGCTCCACGTGCGGGACAAAGGCCCCGCCCCCGGCCGGGGGAGGGGCGCCCCTGGGGGTGGCGGAGAGGAGGCTCCGACCCTCCCTAGGAGGCCCCCCGCCCTCTCCCCCGGGATCGCGACGTACCCCTCGGAGAGGGCTTGCTTCGGTCCCTACGAGAAGTAAAGAGTCTTTCGGGAGGGGCAGTGTATCTCGACTCTCCAAAACCCCGTTCCTGATACCGAGGCATCTGCTTAGGCTTCGGCCCAGGTTTCATGCACTCGTAGGTTGGGATTGGAGGAAGAGGAAGAAGAATTGGTTCCCTCTGGGCCCCCGTTTTCCTGTCCCTGGATTCTCTCCTGCCCAGGGCTTTGGGAGCTGGGGGGATGGGGCATGCCCCTGTGACCTCCCTCTGGGTGGTGGGGGGGCCTCTAGTTGAAGGAGATCCTTCCTGATAAGGTGTCGTGCACCCCCTTGTGGCCATTTCTGGGTGTGTGGGAGGGACATCTTTTTCATGGGGCGTGTCCCAAAGCCCATCTCCCCTTCGGAGCCCTCCCGGGCGAGGGGAGGGAGAGTCTCTGCTGGGGAGAGGATGTGGGGAGTATAGGCTACTAGCTTTACCACCTATTGGAGACCTGTCTCTCCCGGGCGCATATGCGAAGGCGGGCGATGACCTCCCCCTTCCTGAAGCCCTGTTTGAGGGTCCTGAGCCTGGAGGCTTGAAATGGGTTCCTGAGAGGTTTGGTTCTTGTGCAGCCATGTGAGGTTGGCTCTGGTGCTCTTTCAAGACCTCTGGGGACTTGCCTCGTCGTGGTTTTAGTGGTATTGAGAAATGGGTCCCGGTGGGAAATCCCCTTACCAGTCACCCTTCTTTGTAGGTGTCCTCACTGGCTTGGGAGAATAGGGGCGGGGCTTGGAGCTCCGTGGGTCGTGTCTGTGACTTCGTGCTTCTTGGAGCCTGGAGGGTGGTCACATCTGGAAGAGATATAATCTGATGGGGCCTGCGGACTCCGTCTTTTTACCTTGTAGTGTTGGGGGCCGGCAGCTCCCGGGGGTCACTCCAATGACTCCACCCACCTTGGCTCTCCTGGACCAGGGTCCATTTGGGTGGAGGAAATACCTTTCTTAGAGGTTGCCTCAGGACTTGGCCCCACACCCCCAGGGTGTGGAGGGGTCGGAAGGTCCAGAGTCTGACCTCTTCCCTGGGACTCTACCTTCCTGGGAAGAGGGTGCTAAGCTAGGAGATTGGCTCTGGCTTGTTTTGTTTGGGGCTTCCTGAGTCCAAGGCAGGAGCTAGGGGTCAGGGTGCCAACTCTGGCGGGGGTGCCTGTGTGCCACACTTCCTTTCTGGAATCCTCTCAGACAAGAGACTTGTTTGCAGAGGTGGCAGATGCCCAGTGGGCACATCTGGCCAGTCCCCCCTCCCCCAGCTACTCATGGCACCCCAGGATGGGGGTGTGTGTCAGGAAGTGTCACCTAATCTGGGGGGATTAGATGATGAAGGGGAGCGACAGCTGGCAGTGCCTGTGTGCCTGGCGGGTGCCAGTTCCTCTGGCCTGGTTGGGGGAGGTGTGTATGGTCAGGTGTCTGGCCAGAGAAGGACAATGGGGGGGGGGCCACCATCTCTCCAGCCATAGCTGGGACACAACCCCATCTCTTCTCCTCCCACTTCTCCCATCCCTTTTAAAAACATCCCTGCCTCTTTACTTGCTCCCTCTGCCACCACTCCCCCCTGCCAAGGAAAAGGAAAATTGCAGGAAACACCCCCTCCCCAGTGAGCTGGGGTCCTCTGGCCTGGCCCTCCCCTAGACACTCCCAGTAGCTAATCCTGTCTCCCTGTTACTCTCTCCTAGAATTTTGTAGCCACCTTGGCTAATGGGATGAGCCTCCAGCCGCCTCTTGAAGAAGTAAATATCCTTTTGTGAGACCCTTCCCCACATAAATATATCTTGCCACATATTAGGCCCTTTCTAGCAGTCAAACCATGATTCCTCTTGCTTCAAACCAGTTGACCCTGTGTCCCCAAACCATTAGTACAAACCCCCTGCAGGTTTGTGGCTCCCATCTGGCCTCTCCAAATACTGTGGCTACTTCCTTAACTCCATTTCCAGCCCCCCCTTTGCCCTTCCCGTGTCTGCCCCAATTCTGCCTTCCCCTCCCCTCCCCAGCTGTGGGCTGAGCTAGAGACGGGGGCAGAGAGACTGGAGAGATGGTAGGCGTGGCTGAGGTATCGGGGTACTCCTCTGGATGGTGCTCTGGGGGGGTCCTGGAAGAGGAGAGTGGGGTTGTAAGGTTTTGGGGTTTGGGGGGGAGGCAAGATGGCAGACGGGGGCTGTAGGGTTGCCATGGTATGATTTTGGGAGCGGTGTCTGTTCTCCAGGGAGAGGTAGGGACCTGGAGGCTTAAGAGGCCTTAGAGAGCCCCCAGATTTGACCCATGCTCCCATCCACCCTCTCCCAGGTCTCCTGTGGCCAGGCAGAAAGCAGCGAGAAGCCCAATGCTGAGGACATGACGTCCAAAGATTACTACTTTGATTCCTATGCTCACTTCGGCATTCACGAGGTGAGTGCGAACAGCTTCTAAAGCTGCTGAATCTTGAGGGGGTTAATGTTTGGGAGGGCTGGAACTCAATTTCCCACGCATGCGCACTGCCTCCCCTGGCAGCGGGCCGGCCGCCCCTCTGGGTGTGAGGCACACACCCCGGGGGTCGCCTCTCCCAGCCGTTGCCTTGGAGACGGAGCTTAGCCCGGCGCTGGCGCTTGGCGCTCGGCGCGCTCGGGAGGCTGGGGTGGGAGCGCGGGCGAGCCTGCCTGCGACTTCAGCTGGAGGTCAGGGCCTGCCGGTCTCCGCCGCCCTCTAGTGGCTGGCGGTGGGACTGTCCCCCAGTGGCTCCCGCCTGCCATGCCCCGGGCTTCCGGACCCTTTCTCATCCCATCCCAGCAAGCGGTCAGCATGGGATTCTGAGCGTTTTTTTCTTTTTCTTTCTCTTTTTCCTTTTCTTTTTTTCCTTTTGTAAGTTGCGGCAAAATATACATAACAAAATTTACCTTTAAGCGTACAGTTTGGTGGCACTAAATTCTGGGTAAAGCCAAGGATCGCTGGGGCTTGGGAGGCAATGGTAGAATCAGGCCAAGGCGGGAGGGAGTTTAGTCCATCCGGCCTGATTTTACAAATAGGAAAACTGAGGCACGTGGAGGGAAAGGATTTGTTCCAAGGGGACTGAGGAAGTGGGAGGACTGAGCTCTGGCTCTCCAAACTGCCAGTGTGTCGGAGGCCAGCACACCCCATTTTCCAGCTGGGGACGTGGGCCCCCTCATGGCGTGTTTGTACCTTGTGCCCCCACCTCCCCGTCCAGGAGATGCTGAAAGATGAGGTACGCACCCTCACATACCGGAACTCCATGTTTCACAACCGGCACCTCTTCAAGGACAAGGTGGTGCTGGATGTGGGCTCTGGCACGGGGATCCTCTGTATGTTTGCTGCCAAGGCCGGAGCCCGCAAGGTCATTGGGGTGAGTGTCGCCGGCAGGGGAGTGGGCCAGGGCCTGGGGATGGAGAGGGGCCCCTCGGGGCTCAGGGATTGGATGGAGGGGACTGGGGGTGGAGAGTGGGAGTCGGGGGGGGGTCTCACCCTCCCTTCTTCCTGGGCCCCCAGATCGAGTGTTCCAGTATCTCTGATTATGCGGTGAAGATCGTCAAAGCCAACAAGTTAGACCATGGTGAGCCCAGGAAGAGAATGGGTTTGTGGGGATGGAGTGGGTGATTTCCCGCTTCCCCGGGGCCCTTGGCAGTGGGGTGGGGGTTGTCACTGAACACAGATCCAGTCGTTCCTCCCGCCACGGGCTCTGAGAATCCCCCCTTCTCAGAACCCACAACAATGGGCAGCGACAAGGAGCGGGCTCTGCCGGTTTAGAAACTGAGTGGCGAGGTCGCAAGCTTAGTGCAACGCTCGTCAAACACTGGGGCAGGGAGCAGTCTGTAGTTTGCAGAGGCGTGGGGTTGACACCTCAGGGTCCATGGTGAGAAGTCTCTTGGCCGCCCCTCTAAGTTCAGCCCACATTCCCTTCCGGAGAAGTCTGCGCCCACAAGCACGTACCCGTGTAAATGTTTTCACGCCCACGTGCATGTCTTGTACATAAATAGCATTTCATGCAAGCCTTTTGCCCTTTGCTTCTTCCACCTGCTCATCGTGTAGTTGCACACATTTCCAGATGTGAGAGCTCTTGCTCTTTTCAATGACCGCCGTGGCCTGCGCGTCCCCCAGCTCTCTCCATCAGGCCCTTGGGGGTGGACATTTCAGCAGCCCCTGCGATGTTCATCCCCTCGCCCACAGTGTCCTCTCATGTATGAACTCGCGCATCTGGGCAGCCAGGTTATTAAAGGAGGGTAGCTCGGGTCTGAAATGCCAGTGGCGTGGATGTTGCCACATGGCTTTTGAGTTCCTGCCTGCCAGGTTTCTGGGCCAGAGCACGTGGGAAGATGGTGGGTTTTCGGGGCATAGGGCCCCTAGCATTCTAGAAACCGAAGTGATTTTTTTTTTTTAAGATTTTATTTATTTACTTATTTATTTGTAGAGTGTGGGGATGGGGAGAGGGAGAAAATCTCAGGCAGACTCCACACTAAGCACAGAGCCCAACACGGGGCTGGATCCCACGACCCTGAGATCATGACCTGAGTCAAAACCAAGAGTCAGATGCTTAACCGACTGAGCCACCCAGGGGCCCCTGAAGTGACCTTTTTTTTTTTGATGAGATTATATATATAAATATATATATGAAGAGAGATTAGTATAATGAGCCCCAGATACCTACCACTGAGCTTTAAATATCTCCATTTGAAGCAAATTTCAACCGTGATGTCATTTCTCCTATAAATCCTGCTGTGTGTGTGTGTGTGTGTGTGTGTGTGTATGTATGTGTATGTATGTGTGTGTGTGTGTGTGTGTGTGTGTCCGTTTCCGACAGAGCCTTTCAGAAAACATGACAATGCTCTTAACGACGCAGTCTTACCATCCAATGCCTAATCCATACATTTCTGCTTCTGCCTTAAAAACATCTAGAGGCGGGCGCCTGGGTGGCTCATTGGGTTAAAGCCTCTGCCTTCGGCTCAGGTCATGATCTCAGTGTCCTGGGATCAAGCCCCGCATCCGGCTCTCTGCTCAGCAGGGAGCCTGCTTCCCTCTCTCTGCCTGCCTCTCTGCCTACTTGTGATCTCTCTCCTCTCTGTCAAATAAATAAATAAAATCTTAAAAAAAAAAACATCTAGAGGGATGAATGAATTTTAAAACTGAGTTAACAGGGGTGCCTGCCTGCCTCGGTCCGTAGAGTGTTTGACTCTTGACCTTAGGCTGGTAAATTCGAGCCCCACGTTGGGCATAGAGATTACTTAAAAAAAAAAGGGGGGGGCGCCTGGGTGGCTCAGTGGGTTAAGCCTCTTCCTTCAGCTCGGGTCATGATCTCAAGGTCCTGGGATCGAGCCCCACATCCAGCTCTCTGCTCAGCAGGGAGCCTGCTTCCCTCTCTCTCTGCCTGCCTCTCTGCCTACTTGTGATCTCTCTCTCTGTCAAATAAATAAAAATCTTAAAAAAAAAAAAAAAATTTAAAAGAAAGAAAGTAAAAAACAAAACAAAACCAAAAACCCCCGAGTTCAGAGAGTGCAGCTTCAGCCGGCAGAGTTCTTTGAAGATGTCCACCTGCAGCTCCCAGCTTTTCCTTGAGGAGAGGGAGGTGGCTCCAGTGGGGTCCCCGGGCCCTGGCCCCCCAGGGGAGGTGAGCAAATGGGGCCTGTTGCACGTGGCTGTCTCTGCCCCCGCAGTGGTGACCATCATCAAGGGGAAGGTGGAGGAGGTAGAGCTTCCGGTGGAGAAGGTGGACATCATTATCAGCGAGTGGATGGGCTACTGCCTTTTCTACGAGTCAATGCTCAACACCGTGCTCTACGCCCGAGACAAGTGGCTGGTGAGGCTCCCGGCGGGGTGGGAGCAGCACACACAGGCGGGCCTCCCTTCGGCCACATGTTGAGCGCCTATCAGTCAGGGTCCGGGCAGAAAACCGAAAGCCGTGCTAGCTATTTCCCCTAGCGGGGACTTCATGCGGGAATTGACGGCTGAGATGTTGGAGGGCCCAGAGCCAGAGCGGGAGGTAACAGGCACCAGGAGCTAGACAGTGACAAGCAGGCGGTGTCAGGAGATGGGTGGTTCGGGGCAGAAGGATGGGGGAGAGGCCGGAGGGCCACGGTTCCGGGTGCTCAGATCCGAGCAGGCCTCCCAGTGGGAGGCGACTAAGACCTTAACGGGGGTAGGAGCTGCAGGAGTTCTGGGGCTAAGAACGTCTGGGCAGATGAATGGGTGCAAAGGTCCTGGGGCAGGAGTGTTCTTACTGGGTGTTGGGGCACAGCAGGTAGTGGACTGCGGGTCGGGAAGAACAGTAGAAGGGAAGGGGGTGGAGGGGCCTGTGCACCCCCGTGAAACTTTAGTTTTCCTCTCAGAGCAGCCAGGGAGGGTGCTGCAGATCCTTCAGAACCTGCGAGGGACAGGTCTGAGATTTCAGCACTCCCGGATGCCGCCTGGCAGCCACGTGGGGCGTAGAGGCAGGTGTGAGGGCAGAAGCCAGGAGGAACGAGTGAGGAGGCCATTATAGGAGTCCGGGTGGCTCAGACCAGGGTGGGGATAGCGTGTGTGGATAGAGGCCAAGTTGTCAAGGTTTGGGGGTAGTGTTCCAAGGCCCCCCCCAATCCTTCACACCCCCTCCCCCTCGGCAGGCCCCCGATGGCCTCATCTTCCCAGACCGAGCCACGCTGTATGTGACAGCCATCGAAGACCGGCAGTATAAAGACTACAAGATTCACTGTGAGCTCGGGGGAGCCCCCCCAGGAGCTTGGGGGGCGGGGCAGGCTCGGCCTGGGCACCCCAGATAGGCTCACCCCTCCTCCCTGCCTGCCTCCCCAGGGTGGGAGAACGTGTACGGCTTTGACATGTCCTGCATCAAAGACGTGGCCATCAAGGAACCCCTGGTGGACGTGGTGGACCCCAAGCAGCTGGTCACCAACGCCTGCCTCATAAAGGTGAGGGGGGGTGTGGCTGGCGTCCCCCGGGCCGAACCAGGGAAGGGCCACCAGCTGAGCCTGAGCCTGAGCAAGACGGGAGGTCGCCCAGTGTTGGCCTGAGGCCTGGGAGTCTGACAGTCGGCCAGAGGTGGCGCTAGAGGCCCAGAGAAGCCACTGGATCTGTTAAAAAGCTTTATGAGCCAAGCCCCCGGTGGGATTCCGGGCGCCAGGGCGATCAGCCAGGGCGATCAAGGCCGGCTGGGCTTCCGCTGCCCCGGGGGCACACATTCCACGGCGGCACCCCTGAGCCAGGCAGCTAAGCCGCTCGGCCGGCGCTCCAAATGCAGGAAGCCCAAGGCCCCGAGTGAGTTGATGTGCGCCTGGGCTGCTGATGCAGGATACCGTGCCAGTGATCGGTTCTTGAGCCCCCCGCCACCCCCACCCCCACCCCCCGGTGCGCGCACGCGGAGCCGGACACCGGGGGAACCCTAGAATTGGCGCTGGGCTGCGAGAGGCGGCCTGAACCTGGTGGAGGAGGAGGGCAAGGAAGTCCGGAGCGAGTGAAGACAGGAGCTGGGAGGGCGGGCGCCAGGGAGCTGGCGGAAGATTTGGAGCAGGAGTCTGCCGTGATCTGATGGACAGTGTTTAGGATCATCACATTGGCTGATGAGTCGAGTAGGGGGCTGTGGGGGGGGCGGGGGGCAGAACTAGGGACCCCCGTGAAGAGGCCCGCGCAGTGGTGAGGTGCTGCCGGTGGCCCTGGACAGGGCAGAGGTCGTGGGGAAGGGGCAACGGGCGATTCTGCGAGGCCGCAGGCGTGGCTGTAGGAAGCAGAACTGTCTGGCGTGGGCTTTGGCCGCGGGAGAGGAGGGGGCAGGACGCAGCGTGGTGCCCCCAGGCTTGCCCGCTGCCCGCTGGGCCGGGTGCTGGGGAGTGGGGCTCATGGGGCCTGTCCCGCAGGAGGTGGACATCTACACCGTCAAGGTGGAAGACCTGACCTTCACCTCCCCCTTCTGCCTGCAAGTGAAGCGCAACGACTACGTGCACGCGCTCGTGGCCTACTTCAACATCGAGTTCACGCGCTGCCACAAGAGGACGGGCTTCTCCACCAGTGAGCGCGGGGTGGGCCCGGGGGCGCGGGACGGGAGCACCAGGGGAGCCAGGGGACCACGTGGGGGGCCACACCGGCTCTGCCGGCTCCCCCGGGCCTGATGAGGGCGAAGGGACTGAGGTCATGGGGGGCCGGGTGGAAGGCCCAGGGGTGCTGGCGGCGTCCCAGCTGACCCGACGGCACCCGCAGGCCCGGAGTCCCCCTACACGCACTGGAAGCAGACCGTGTTCTACATGGAGGACTACCTGACGGTGAAGACGGGCGAGGAGATTTTTGGCACCATTGGCATGCGGCCCAATGCCAAGAATAACGTGAGGCGCTGCGGAGGTGGGGGTGGGGGGCTCAGGAGGGGCTCCACTGCCTGTTCTGGGGTCCCAGCAGCCCTCTGCTCGGCTGAGTCTGCGACCCCCTGGGGAGACCCTGCATGGATGGGAAGACAAAGGGTCTGGAGTCTGGGGCGGGGGCCTGGGCTAGAAGTGTGGATCTGTGGGTGCGGGGCTGGGTGATGCTCAAGGGGCGGGAGCGCGGCTGGAGGGTGTGTCCCAAGGCCACACCCCTCTCAGGACATTTGTCCCTGTCTGGAGACCTCTTGGGCTCTCACACTTGGAGAAAGATGCTAGTGGCCTCTAGCACAGGACAGTGGAGAAGCCTCGATTCTGGCCCCAGATGCCAGTAGTACAGAGCTTGGGAAAGCCCGGGCTAAAGAGACCAAAGGAGAGGCCCAGAGAAGTGGGGAGGAAGCCAGGAGCCGGAAGCCTGGACCAAGGTGGTGGGACCGAGGGCAGAAGTCTTCATGGTTATTGGCGACCTTGGCCTGAGCCTTTCCAGCAAGTGCTGGGGGGTGGGGAGCACGGAGCCGAGGACGTGCGAGGACGTGCGGACAGTGGGGTGGGGACCAGTGAGTGCTGCCGCGAAGGAGGAAGTGTGCTGTAGGAGAGACGTTTGCTTGTTAGAAAAGAGGGAAGGAGTCACTGCTTTACTGATGGGAATGGTTCTGATGTGGGGACAGTGGTTATGCAAGAGACAGCAGCTGAGCTCTGCCCTGGAGGGGCGGGCTTGGCTGGGATCCCGGAGCCTCCGAGGGTGTCGGGAGCCCCGGCTGGGAGTCAGGGTTGAGGGCGGGTGCTGAGGGTGGGATCAGCAACGTGGCGTCTCCCAGCCAGGACGTGGGGTCTCCGGGGAGCGTGGGAGGCGGCTGGGGGCGCACCCCCTGTGGCGGCCTCCTGACTCAGACGGTTCCGGACCTCTGGCTGTCCCATGTCCAGTACCCCTCACATCTGCCCTCTCCCCACAGCGCGACCTGGACTTCACCATTGACCTGGACTTCAAGGGCCAGCTGTGCGAGCTCTCCTGCTCCACCGACTACCGGATGCGCTGAGGCGGCGCCCGGCTTCTCCCCCCCACCCCCACCCCCGGCCGGGCCGGCCCTGCACGGGCCCAGGGGCTGCGGCGTTCTTAGGCAGTTTGGGGGCTCCCCCTTCCTCTCCTTCCCTCCCTCAGAAGGGGGTTTTAGGGGTCTGGGCTGGGGCGGGGCACATCGTGACTGTGTTTTTCATAACTTATGTTTTTATATGGTTGCATTTACGCCAATAAATCCTCAGCTGAGACAGTTTGGCTTCCTGGGGGGGGTGGAGTGGGATTGGGGTTCCGTGTGCAGGTGCTGCAATGATGGCCTGAGCAGCTGGGGGTCCTGGGATGGGCGCCTGCTGGACACTGTAGGTCTCTGTTGCGGCCTCCCCCCCATCCCCCGCCCCGCCCCATGTCTCTAGGGCTCTGGCCTCTTGTGGTCTCTGCCGTCCGCGGCCCTCTGCCAGGGTCTGCTCCACTGTCCCTCTCCCTGGGCCCATATCTCCCCCCCACCCCCTGTCCCCCTCCTGCCCCTGAGGCCCTGTTCCCTCTTGTCCCCATTGGGCAGGGCTCCTGCCCCTGGTTGCCCTGCCAGGCTGGGGGAGGGTTGGGGTGTGAGTTCCCAGCATAGCTGGGCCCTAAGTTTCCCAGAAACCCATCTCCCTCCCCCCCCCCCCCAAGCACACACATTGTTCCACTGTCTGGCTGTTTTTTCCTGTCCAGGACCCTCCAAGGTCAGGCCAGGGCTGACTGGCAGTGACTACTGTGCTGCCCTCTGCGGCTGGGGAAACCGAGTCATGGGGAGGGTTATGTTAAGGGGATAGAATTCCTTGTGTCTGCTTCCTTCCCCAGCCTAGCTTGGGACTTAGAGGTGGGGGGACAAGGGTGAGGGTGGTGTCCCACCTTAGGGCACCAGGGCCTCCCTGCCTCCCCTTTTTACAGAGATGGACTCAGGCCCCACAGACAGCTCCCCAGGGACTGTTCACCCCCTGCTGCAGGTGTAGCATCGGCACTTGACCCTTGCCCATGGCCTTGTGCACAGAGTCCCTGGTCCCCCAGGATGCTGTCCACAGGACCCGGGTCACCTAAGCCACCATGACTTTCCTGTCCATGGCCCTGGCTACACCTGCTTCAGTACAGCTGGAGCCCTAGGCCCGGTGCTTTTCACACCGGTCTACACCTAGTCCTCTTGCGGGATGGTGTCGGCCGGCTGTGCTAGGCCCCAGACTCCCTTTGTCCAAACCCAAGGTGGCTCAGCCGGCCCGGCATCGCCCAGCCCACGAAGGAGCCCGACCCATGAGACATCATGGTCCCTGATGGGTTGGGTTGTGTTGAGATTAAGATCGCAGGAGCCCAGCGCCTCCCTGCCCCCACCCCTTTCCTGGAAGCCCTAAGCTGTGTCACCACTAGCAGGTGTCAGCTGCCCCGCCCCTCTTCCCTCCGTCTTAAAGGGGTCCCTCTCCCGAGGCCTCCCAGGGTCATAGCTCCGCAGTGTGACCGCGTCCGCCAGGGCTCGGAGGCCAAGGAGTAGGACGTGGGAATCCACGTTCTAAGCTTGCCTTTCTGGCGTGGTGTGGCCTTCTCGACTCTTGGCCTCAGTTTTCCCCGCCTGGGCAGTGGAGACCGGCCCTGATTCCTGGCGCCCAAGCGGGCCTCCAGGGGACTCTCTCGGACTCGGGAAGGGGGCGGATCCGCACCCCGGAGGGGCCGCCTCGCGCATGGGTTTCAAGGAGTACGCCTGGCCCCACCCCACGATGACCCCCCACATCCTCCTGTTGCTTCTCGCCTCCTCGGTCCTGGGGGACCCGGACTCCGCGGGCAGGTGAGCAAGGCGGGCGGCAGCGGGGCCAGGGCGGGAAGGAGACGGCAAGGAGCGTGCGCCCCCTTCAGGCCACTGCTTTCTGCGTCCGTGGAATGATAAGCTGTAAGCGCGCCTCTGCGGTCGCGGAGTTCTGGGGGCCCTGACCCCACCGAGACCCCTTTCTCGAGAGGATTCTGCTTGAACCCGGCCTTCTCCCCTGCTCCCTCCCCAGGCAGCCCCAGCACCAGGTCGCCCAGCACCGCAGGCGCCTGTGTTCCCTGGGCACATGCCAGACCCACCGCCTGCCGGAGATGATCTACTGGCTCCGCTCCGCCTCCACCAAGGAGCTCTCAGGGAAGGCCGGCCGCGAGCCCCAGGACCCCCACAGCTACGGGCGCCGCCGTCGGCGCGAGGCCACAGTCCTGCTCCGTCTCCAGGACCCTGGCCTGAAGAAAAGAGGCCAGCGCAGTGCCCAGTTTGCTGGGTGACGTCGGGCACGTCCCTGGCCCTCCCCTGGCCTCAGCTTACCCATCTGGGTATTGGGGCCATGACCCCAGGTTTCTTTTCCCCTAACTCCGTCTCCTGGGCTCACTCAAAAACTCTCCCCCCGCCGTGACTGGGCTGGACCCAGGGGCACACCGGATCTAGCATGTACAAAGAATACCAATATAGTCCAGAGCCTAATAAAACGAGTTTCCTCTTTCAGCCTCTGCTTGTCTGTGCCCATTCCGGCCTCCCAATCAGAGCCCAGTCTCTAACATATTCTTTCCCTTTTTCCATGCATCTTTTCCCCCACGGAAGTCCCTCTGACTGTCTAACTTGAATCCAACCCGCTGTAGCTTCTCCGTCGCACCACTAAGTCCGCGCAGCTGCATTTTCCGTGGGCAGTCTCGGTGGGCTGACCCACCCCCAAAGCAGCCCTCCTTCCTCGGGTTGGTAGAACTTTGATTCGCTCTGGCTCGATACCCATGCGCATGACTTTACGTGTGCCCAAATGTGGGCTGTGAGTTCCAAGCTGAGCCTCGTTTTGCGGAGAGGAAGGAGAGTGAGACAAAGCGGAGTGGGAAGCCCAAGAACCTGGGGTTCGGAGGAGAGGAGCTGCTTAGAACCTGGGAAGCCAATGGTAGAGAAACCCGGCGGAGTAGAAAAAGACTGAGGACTAGGGCTCGAACGGAGCGAGAGGATTGGACGCTGGGATTCGAGGGGGCGGGGATAGAACGCAGAGGGTTGGAAGGGGGCGGGGATAAAACCAGAGACTCGAATACCCGGCAAGGCACACGCGAGGCAGAAATCCGGGTTCCTGGATGTTGGATAATTGGGGGCGACCAGAAGCTCTGGAGGCCCGACGACCAAGTCGTGAACTAGTCGCACTGGGATTGGACATATGCAAGTGGGAGACTTGGGTCTGGCGCTCTAAATCGAGGGTGGGGGGCTGTACTCGGGCTGGGTCTCTAGAATTGGATCGGCGGACCTCTGACTCAGCGTGGTAAGTATTGGAGGGGCCCGAGCTCCTGCGGGGCCTGGAGGCCTGTGGCTTGGGTTGGGCGTGCGGACCTCTCCATCACTCGTCTTCGAAGCTTGCATCGGCTCACAGCCTCAGCATCCCTGGCTGTGAGGCATGCGCAGTAGGGTACTCCCTCCCCCATCCCCTCCAGCCCCCAGCGCGGGGGGGAGGGGACGCTGGGCCACCCTAGAGCGGATGAATTTATAGACATTCCGCACCCACGCACCCCCCCGCTCCTCCCCCGCCACTCCCCACCCACCCCATCCCCCCCTCCTCGCCCTGGCGTGGGAAGCGGAAATGGGGCGGACGGTGCCAACGTCCGGCAGGTGTTCATTTCAAATGGGTCTCGGACTAATGTTTTTCTCTAGACCCCGCAACTCAACCCTGGACCGGTTTCCCGCCCCCAACCCCGAATCTTGAAAGTCCTTCATGGGGAGGGGCGCACTGCCTTGCACCTCGTTCTCAGCAGAACCGCAAAAGGGCTTAACGCAAGTTGTTCCTCCTGCCTCTCTATGCGTTCACAGAGGTCCCCAATTGACGTCCCTCCAACACCTGAGGTGTCTGGCTAAGTCCTTCAAGACCCCTCAGGTGGTTAGGGAGGGGTGAGCCGCCGTCCTATATTCCCGGGTCTGTAAGAAGGAGAGGGTTGGGGGCCCGGACTCCTGGGTCTGAGGCTGGGGACCTGGAGAATGACCCTCTGTCCGCCTCCCAGGACTCTAGCGGGACATGGCTGAAGCGCACCAGGCCGTGGGCTTCCGACCCTCGATGACCTCGGACGGGGCCGAAGTGGAGCTCAGTGCCCCCGTGTTGCAGGAGATCTACCTCTCCGGACTGCGCTCCTGGAAAAGGCACCTTGCGCGTTTCTGGGTGAGGAGGGCCACGGCTTGGTTTCCTTCCAGGAATCCACTTAGGGGCTTCTGGGGTGGGCGAGGCCCACCTCCAGCATCTTGGTGGTTCCACTAAAGGGATCCTGTCCACCCCCTTCTGGGAATTTTGCTGTCGACTTTCAGAACCCCTTAAATAGCTATTTCTGGGTTCTCAGAGGCTCACTTGGGAACCCCCAACCTCACCTACTGGGAACCTCTATTCACCTCTTAACACCACTTCCTGGACCACCTCCCTTTTTCCTCACAGCCCCCAACCCAACTTCCACCCCATTTCTAGAATTCAGACCCCATATCCCATGGCGCTCCCCTCACCTTCCCCTTTCGTCTCCAGCTTCTAAACCGGGTGCTCCTTTCAGAACACTGTGACCCGATTGAGATCTTGGTCAGCCCACAGCCGAGTCCCGAAGGGCTCTTCTTCCCCGAGCTCGTGCCTCTGGGTCTGGGGGCCGCCTCCTTGCCCTTGCTTCTGAATCCCCAGCACCCCTCTCCATTAGGCCATACGCCTTCCCTATGGTTCCGAGACGTGAACCTCCAAATGTCTATATCCGTACTTTTCCACCACTCTAGACCCTGCTGTCCCAGTCTGGGCTCGTTGCCCTTGCTCTAGAATGCCCATGCCCAGCATCTAACCAGAGCCCATGCCTGCCCACAGGGTCACCAGTTCTAGAACATTCAGTCTCCCTGGTGGTCATGTCCTGACTGTGAACACGAGTCTTGAACACTTGTGGGGTTGGCCAAGCCTGACTTTGTGTCCCGGCTCGGCCACTTACCAGCTGTGTGGCCGTGGGCAAGTGCGCCTCTCTGAGCCTCAGTTTCCCTACATGTCAAATGGGGCTGATGATAATACCCCCTCTCTCAGGACAGTTGCGAGGATTAAGTGAATTCTTCTTACATGTAAGCACCTGGCCCGTGTCAAGTGTGGAGTAAGTGTTAGCTTTTGATAGTATTGTTCTCGATTCACTAACCAGACATCTATGGAGCATTTATAAAGGGCCTGCCACTGCTTGGGAACCTGGGGACACGAGAGGGAGCAGGACAGAGTTCTGCCCTTGTGGAACTCTGAGTTAGTTGGGGGAGAAGGCAATAAGGAGACAAGCAAGATGTGGAGTATGTCAGATCACGTGACATGTGCTCCGGGGCGGGAAGAGGGAGCCTGGGGGCGTCGTCACTAATAAGGGAGTGGCCCGGGCCCGGGAGGATCTCCTGAATCCGAGACATTTGGGCAGGCCAGATGGCTCCTCTATAGCCTTATGAGTTGTTAAAGTAGAGAGTTATTTGTTCCAGTGGATAAATAGCCACTACCCGCAAAGAGCTTTTTTTTTAAAGATTTTATTTTCAAGTAATCTCTACACTTGACATGGGGCTCAAACCCACAACTCTGAGGTCGAGGGTCACACGCTCTGCTGATTGAGCCAGCCATGTGTACCCCACCCCAAAGAGCTTCTTCAGCTCTGCCCCTGGAACCCCCTGGGCCTCAAGCTAATCCATCAATTAAAATATTACTATGCAGCCATTAGCCTGTGGTTAAATACACATATACATACACACACATATATACACACACATGTATTTTAAAAATTAAGATATAGTTTCAGAGAAAACGCACAGATTTTTAAAATGTACGGTCCTAGAATTTTGACAATAGCTCTGTAACCAACTTCCTAGGAAGACAGACCATTCTAGAATGTTCCTTTGAGCCCTTTCCCGGTGTGCGCCCCCTACTCCGGGTAACCACCGTTCTGATTTCTAGGCTTGCGGGTGGATTTTGACTAGTGCTGCATCGTTGACTATTTGGACCCCTAGTTTTGAGTCCCCCCAGACCCTCTCATCAGTATTAATTGATAATTGTAATAATGACCTGTGCCATGGGGCTGTCGTGAATTATGTGCCGTGGGTCACTCGGGCCAAGCACGTGGCACAGCATCCATGTGGGTCGTTCATCAGCAGAAGGTCAGAGTGACTCCCGAGACGGTTTCCAGATGCACGTGGGACGTGGCACCTTGCCTTGCATCTGTTGTATTAGGGTCCCGAGGCCTCTGGATGATTTGAGGGGGTTCACGGTGGACCCTCCATGGCTTTGGACAAGTTCTTCAAACCTCTTGTCTTCTTGGTTTTCTTCACCCGTGCGATGGGCAGAATGGTATTTACTGCTACCTTACTGAGCAGTGGGGCAATGAGATGATTTATTGATGCCCCCGGTCCTTGGGAAGCGTTCGGGAGACATTTCCCGTTATTACGAAGCCCCTGTTCTACCACGATCCAGAGCAGCAGATAAAGGAACCGACAGCTTCTCTTAAAAAGGAATCATAAACAGTGAAAGCACCATGTTTGCCTATAAGCTTTTCTGGCCGAACCAAAGAAAGATCGTCAAGTGAATAAATCCCCAACAAGAGGCAGAGTAGGAACAGAATGGGTCATGGTAATCATATTTATTGAGCACCTACTGTGTGCCTGGCTCTGAGCTATGCAATTCGCCCTTCCCCTTGGCTTTATTTTTCTCCGTAGTCCCTACTGCCGTCTGTCACTACCCTAAATCCTTTTCTTGGGTAGCTATTGTCTCTGTCCCCCAGGAGAGCAGGACTCTTGCTGTCTCATCACTACGGTAGGACTGCGATCAGCATTTGCGGAAGGGCATTTTCTCATCCCCCCCTCGTGACAGCCTGTGAGCCCCGTACTGGGATTGTTCCCATTCTAGAGATGAGAAAACTGAGACAGAGAGGGGAAGCCACTTGCTTCCAGTGACAGAGCCCAAGCTCTCAACCATGATCCCTGAGGCTTTCTTATTGGTTAAATGTGGGAAAAAGAGAGAACGAGGTTTCTTGAGCCCTGATGCCGATACCCCCACTAACAGCTTTTATCATGCTCTCTGTGTGACCTTGGACCTAATTGTTTTCTTTTGTAAGATGAGATCACCTAAGTACCCACCTCACGGGGTTGCTGGGGGGATTTTCAGAGTTCATCCTTGTAGATGGTGCTTGGCACAAGGTTGGTGCTTGGTCGTGAGACTTGGTTAAGTGTTAGTTATCTCCATGGCACTTCCCGGGGAGTCTGGTTAGTAGCCCAGGGCTTTCATTCATCCCATGGCCGCGTAGTTCTAGAAGGCCTACCGAGCTCCAGACCCTGCAGCATATGGGGGATCATTTTGCCTGAGAGTAACCTCCTCCAGGGAACCCTCCATGACTTCTTCAATTTGAGCAACCCACCTCCGCAGGGCTCCTGTGCCTTTATGTCCATTAGCACTTGCTTCATTCCTGACTCACCTCCCTGAGGGCAGGACCCAGATCTGTCTGGTCCCCGCTGGGTCCTGAACACCTAGCTCGGGGTTCAGCACACGCTGGGGGCTCTGTCAGTATCTAAGCATGGTGCTCAGAGGAGGGATAATTGATTGAATGGGTGCCCTTTCCTCCCCACAGAATGACTTCCTCACGGGTGTGTTCCCTGCCAGCCCCCTCAGCTGGCTCTTCCTCTTCAGTGCAATCCAGCTTGCCTGGTTCCTCCAACTGGATCCTTCTCTAGGACTGATGGAAAAGATCAAAGAGTTGCTGCCAGACTGGTAAGCTCCCCCATCTGAGCCTAGTAACCTCCCTAATTCTTCTCCCTCCACCCAGTGAGTTTCTCTATCAGTGTGGAATGCCTGCTAAAGAAAAGTAACCTCAAAAATAAATAAGTAAGGGGCGCCTGGGTGGCTCAGTGGGTTAAAGCCTCTGCCTCGGCTCAGGTCGTGATCTCAGGGTTCTGGGATCAAGCCCCACATCGGGCTCTCTGCTCAGCGGGGAGCCTGCTTCCCCCTCTCTCTCTGCCTGCCTCTCTGCCTACTTGTGATCTCTCTCCTCTCTGTCAAATAAATAAATAAAATCTTTAAAAAAATTTAAAAAAAACCATACAAATAAAAAGAAAAGTAACCTCTGAGATTTACTTTGGGTCAGGTTAATAAAGATATGGCACAAGTAAAATGGAGGTGATTTCCTCCCTTTCTTGCTAAGAGGGGCACTGACAAGCTAGAAAATGTCCAGATATGGTTATTTATGCACTGACAAAAGTAGAAGCTCTCCTGGGCTCCAGTTGTGTAGTCTTAGGCAAGAGTCTCCACCATTCTCTTGTCAGTCTTCATTTATAAAATGCAGGTAATAATAATTGCTTCCCAATTAAAAAAAAAAAAAATTGCTTCCCACAGTGGTTGGGAGAATAAAACAAAAGCACATACACTGGGGGGGAGGGGGCACCCGGCTGGCACAGTAGATGAAACATGTGACGCTTGATCTCAGGGTCGTGGGTTCGAGCCCCATGTTGAGCATGGAGCCTAGATAGATAGATAGATAGATAGATAAATAAATTCCTTTAAAAAAAAGCATGCATGTAATCCATTCAGTACAGTGCCAGGAGGTTACTAAATGGGAGTGGTTGTGTTATTATAATTGTCATTCTGGGGCAAGGTTTGGAAGCCAAGTGCAGGGGAAGTGACAGGTTCTAATGGTTCTAATTCTTGGCTTAGTCCTCCTGGTGAAGAAAGTTCCGGTTTTGTACAGACAGTCCCAAAGGGCAGACCCAGGATCAGTGGTAGGAATTTCCAGGAAGGCCAGATTTACCCAGTCTACAGAGGGGAAGTAAGGCACCCCAAGTCCTCCAGGTGGGCCTTGCTTGCGTGTCTGATCGCCACTTTGTAAAGGTTGACCTAAGGTAGTTTTCGATCAGCGGATCAGAGTTTCCTGAGTGTGTATTGGAACCACCAGGGAGGCTTGTTAAGACATTGATGGCAGGGGCCCCACCCCAAGAAATTCTGTCTTAGTAGGTCTGGGTGGGGCCCAGGGATTTGCATTTCCAACCAGCTTCCAGGCTGTGTGGATGCTGCTGGGCCAAGGATCACACTTTGAGAACCACTGCTTTAGAGTATAATTTAATTGCTGGGAGAGAGAAGTGTGTCTCTTCTTCTTCCTTCTTCCTTCTTCCTTCTTTCTTCTTCTTCTTCTTCTTTTTCTTCTTCTTCTTCTTCTTCTTCTTCTTCTTCTTCTTCTTCTTCTTTATTTGAGGGAGAGGGAAAGAGAGAGCACGTGAGTGCGAGGCAGAGCAGAGGGAGAGGGAGAAGCAGACTTCCCACTGAACAGGGAGCCCGAGGTGGGGCTCCATCCCAGGACCCTGGGATCATGACAGGAGCCGAAGGCAGCCGCTTAACCGACCGAGCCTCCCAGGCACCCCAAGTGTGTGTCCCTCCAAAAAAAAAAAATACCAGCTCCCATTTATTAAGTACCTATCAATTTCCATGGGAAGTGATTTTAGGACCTTTGGTGTCCTCCTCCGGAAGAGCAGGGGCTGGGTGGGGTCAGAGGGGAGGAGCGTTCAGAGGCCGGGAGACCCAGGCCCCTTCTCTGTTTCACTCCCCCAGGGGTGGGCAGCACCACAGGCTTCGGGGAGTCCTGGCAGCAGCGCTGTTTGCTTCGTGCCTGTGGGGAGCCCTGATCTTTACGCTTCACGTGGCCCTGAGGCTGCTTCTGTCCTACCATGGCTGGCTCCTTGAACCCCACGGAGCCATGTCCTCACCCACTAAGACCTGGCTGGTATGTGAGGGGCAGAGCCCTCCCTGCTCAGGCCCTCCGGGGACCCACTTCTCTGTCTCCTTCTCTCTGGTCTCTGTCCCCACTTTTCTGGGACCCTGTCCACCTCTCTCTCATCTCATTCCTCGTCCTGGGCTTCTGTCCCCCACTTCCTCTGGGTATCTATCCCATTCTCTCTGTAGGTTGCCACACCACCCCCGACCCTGGTCCCCGACCCTGGTGTGGGGTGTAACAACCCACTAATTCCCGTTTCCCTCCAGGCCCTGGTCCGCATCTTCTCCGGCCGCAAAACGATGCTCTTCAGTTACCAGCGCTCCCTGCCACGCCAGCCCGTGCCCTCCGTGCAGGACACCGTGCGCAAGGTGTGTCTGCCTGGCACCTCCAGCTGGGGCGGGGTGGGGCGGGCGGGGGCGTGACCTACCCTCTTCTTGCCCCTCAGTACCTGGAATCCGTCCGGCCCATCCTCTCGGACGAGGACTTCGACTGGATTTCCGTCCTCGCGCAGGAATTCTTGAGGCTGCAGGCGTCGCTGCTGCAGTGGTACCTGCAGCTCAAGTCCTGGTGTGCCTCCAATTACGTGAGTCCCAGACTCGGATCTGCAAGGTTCTGAGGGCTCCTTACTCACCTGTAGGTCTAGGCCCCTCCCCGCCCCACGCCCCGCCCCGCATTGAGCCCCGCCCCATGCTCTGTATTCTGAGCCCCGCCCCCACGCTCCCATAGTTTAAACCCAGCCCCAGATGCTCCGCCATGCTGCTCCTACTCTCCAATATTCTGAACCCCATCCGTCAGGGGCCAACATTTTGAGCCTCCCCACCCCATGCTCCGTCGTTCTGAGCCTGACTTCAGTAATCCAAGCCCCGCCTCCAGGGCCTGCCCACGTCCACAGCCCCGCCCCCAACCCTCCAGGATTGGAATCGCAATTCCGGGACTTATCCAGCATTTCAGTCCTCCCCTGGCAGGAGGCAAAAAACATTTTGAGCCCCCGCCCCCGGACTTGTTCTTGTTTTACCCCCTCCTTCTGTGCGAGGGCACCTCCACCAAATGGGCTTCTATTCTAAGTTGAGGAGCCAGTAGGCTTTTGGAACTACTCTGACTTGAGTTTCCTGGGAAACTGAGGCACAGAACAAGACAGCAGTTCACCCAAATCAGGGCTTACGGGTCTCCTATTCTGTAGGAAGTCATAAATAGCCGCGGGCAGCGTGGGACGAGGTGGAGGTAGCAGTAAAGGGACACATTGGGTGGTGTGAGTGTCTGAGGGGTGGGGTGGTCTGGGGACACCACCGCTGGATGAGAGGATTAGGGTTCCAGGAGGAGAAGTTCTTAGGGCTGAGCCCTGAGGGTTGGACAGAACTTGAACCTGTCAAGTTGGTTGGTAGGAGGGAAAGGGCTGAGCAGAGAGAGGCGAGGAAGTAAGGAGGTCGTAGGGCAAGGGCTGGGAACGAGGAGGGCTTTCCTCTGGCTGGAACGAAGGGTCGAAGGGTGACCCTCACGAGAGGTGACTGTGGAGTGGTGGGGAGAGGCCTGAGCTCCAGCTGAGGACCCTGGACTTTTTCTAGGGGGTGCCAAGGAGCCATGGGAGGGTTCTGAACAGGGGAGGGTCAGGATCAGCTCTGCTGTCGGGGAAAGACTGGAGGGGAGGCACTGGAGGCTGGGTGGCTGGAGAGGATGTTAGGGTGAGGACTTGGGGGAGAGGACAAGGCCTGACAGGGGGATGAGGCAGAGTCGAGGGCAGGAGGGTGGGGCTGGGACTGCCAAGCTGGGGGTGGGGAGATGGCGAGGATGGCACCCACAGGCTTTCCCTGGTGTGTGGGGGACGCGAGGCTCTCCCTGAGATGGGGAGAAGGGGAGCAGCTTTGGGGTGAAGCCACTGACCTCCATGGGAGTGCCTGGGGGGTGCCGGGGAGACGCCCTGGGGCAGCCGGACCCCTTGAGTGAGGGCTCAGGAAAGAGGCCTGGGTGACAGCAAGCGGGACCTTCAGCTGCCGAAGGAAATTGAAACACTATCCCCCAAGGGGGCAGCAGCATGGAAGGGCAGTCAGACGAGCTCCATGGAGGGGACTAAGTCGTGTCTGGGGGAGTAGGAGGGAAGCCAGACCTTAATTTTTACATTTTTTTTTCCTTCAAGCTGTTGGGGCAAGTTCTGTGCCAATACATGTGCTCATGCGTTCACACACACACACACACACACACACGCACAGTGTATAGATTTCATTGTACCTCTAAGGCACTGCCCATTATAACATACCCCATCATCTTAAGTACAACAAAGAAAACAAAAAAAAGGCCAACTAGAGTCTGACACAGTGCGATCTTATCACAGACTTTTTATCTCTATTTTTTTAACTTATATAAATTTTATTTATATAATTATGTGTAATTTTAAATTATATAATATGTAATATGATTATATATGTTATAACTTATAGAAACATACTTAATATATGATATAAAATACATGTAACATATAGGCACATATCATTTTTATTGTGGTAAAATGGACAGAATATAAAATTTACCATTTTAATGTTTTTTTAAAGATTTTTTTTTAATTTATTTATTTGACAGAGAGAGAGAGATCACAAGTAGGCAGAGAGGCAGGCAGAGAGAGAGGGGGAAGCAGGCCCCCCGCCAAGCAGAGAGCCCAATACAGGGCTCGATCCCAGTACCCTGGGATCATGACCAGAGCCGAAGGCAGAGGCTTTAACCCACTAAGCCACCCAGGCACCCCCATTTTAACCATTTTTAAGTATGTAATTTGGTGGTATTAAGTACATCCGCAATGTTGTGGAACCATCACGACAATCTATTTCCAGAACTTTTTCATCATCCCAAAGAGAAACTCTGTACCGATGAGGCAACACATCCCCATTCCCACTTCCCCGAAGTGCCAGGTAACCTCTAGTCTACTTACTACCTCTAGGAATCTACCTGTTTTAGATTTTTCGTGTAAGTAGAATCATACACGATTTGTCCTTTTGTGTCTGATTCATTTTACCTGGTATGATGTTTTCAGGGTCCATCCATGTTATAGTGCACATCGGGTTTCGGTTCCTTTTTATTTATTTTTATTTAAGATTTTTATTTATTCATTTGAGAGAGAGAGAGAGGGAGCACAAGTGGGTGGGAGGGTCAGAGGGAGAAGCAGACTCTCCCCTGAGCAGGGACCCCGATGCGGGACTCAATCCCAGAACCCTAAAATCATGGCCTGAGCCGCAGGCAGAGCAGACACTTAGCTGACTGAGCCACCCAGGTGCCCAATTTTCATTCCTTTTTATAGGAACATTCCATTGCATGGGCGCCTGGCTGGCTCAGTTGGTGGGGCATGCGACTCCTGATCTCAGGGTTGTGAGTTCAGGTCCCAGCCTGGCCCTAGAGATGACTTAAAAATAAAATCTTTAAAAAAATCCCATCCTATTGTATGGATTGACCACACTTTGGTTGTCCATTCATCTGTTGACCGATACTTCGGTCTCGGTGGTATTTTTTTAAATCTTGTATGCGGGGAGCCTGGCTGGCTCAGTCGGTTAAGCATCTGCCTTCGGCTCAGGTCACGATCCCAGGATCGTGGGATCGAGCCCCAGGTCAGGCTCTCTGCTCAGTGGGGAGCCTGCTTTTCCCTCTGCCTGCCACTCCCCCTGCTTGTGCACGTGCTCTCTCTCTCTCTCTCTCTCTCTCTGTCAAATACATAAATTTTAAAAATCTTAAAAAAAAAAGTAAAATCTTATATGAGATCATTTCACATATCTTGTCGTGCCCCTAGCTTTTTTCAGTGGGCAGCTGTCTCAGTGTTCGCTCATTCCGCGGCGGTCAGATAGGTACACCTTGATCTGTTCTAAGAGCTTGATGGTATTCTAGGACATGAGTGTAGCCCGAGTTAGCTAACTAATCCCCAACTGATGGACTGATAGGTTACTGCTAGTTACTGATCACGACGGCCTCCTTCATTGAGCTCCACCCTCCCCGTCTTGGGGGCAAAGTCTTGGGGGTCTTGCCGCTCCCACTGCCCCGCCCCTGCGCCTTGGCCACAGCTGCCCCAGCCTTGCATCTCTTTGCCTTACTCGTAGGTCAGTGACTGGTGGGAAGAATTCGTGTACTTGCGCTCCCGGCACTCGCTGATGGTGAACAGCAACTATTACATGATGGTGAGAGGGGGAGAACGGGGCTAGGAGCCGGGGAGGGGCTGGGTTCAGAGCTCCCCGGATCTAGGGTTGGGATGTCTCTGTAGAAAGTGGGGTTCAGGTCAGTGACCCCACTCAGAGTCTAATTCACCATCCCGCCGCCTGTTGGGGTCGGGATCTGTGTTTGGGGTCTGTGCCCCGAGCAGGAGCCGACCTGACCCCAGGCGTTTTGCCGTCCCCTTGGCTGGCCCCCAGGACTTCCTGTACGTCACTCCCACACCAGTGCAGGCCGCTCGTGCTGGGAACGCCGTCCATGCCCTCCTTCTCTACCGCCACCGGCTGAATCGCCAGGAGATCCTGCCTGTGAGAGCCCCCCTCCCCCACCCGTGGGCCGGGATCTGAGGCTGGGGTCCTACGGCCGTGTGGCCATGTGGGTCCTGGGAGGCAGAGTCCTCCTGAGCCCGCGGTCTCTTTCAGACTCTACTGATGGGAATGCGGCCCTTGTGCTCTGCCCAGTACGAGAAGATATTCAATACCACACGCATTCCCGGCCTCCAAAAAGGTGAGGTTCCTCTGGCGTCCTCACTGACAGAGGTGTCACAGTGTGGTGGTTGGGAGCATGTTCTCCTGGGTTCAAATCCCAGCGCCCTCGCTCCCTAGCTGTGTGATCTTGGGTAGGTTAATGCCCTCTCTGAGCCTCAGTTTTCTTATCTCTAAAACGGGATAATAAGGGTACATAGAGTGGGGAGGATTAAATGAGTGTTTAGAACAGCGTGAGCCATACAGGACGTGCTTAATAAATGGTTCTTATTCTTTTTTAAAATTTATTTTAGTGTGTGTGTGAGCACGCGCAGGCGGTGACGGGGAGGAGCAGAGGAGGAGGGAGAGGGGCGGGGAAAGAATCCCAAGCAGACTCCCTGCTGAATGTGGAGCCTGGAGCAGCTGGATCCCACAACCTTCAGATCACTTAACCAGCTGAGCAACCCAGGCGCCCTAAATGGTTCTTATTCTTGCAGTGTATCTGACCTTCCTGCCCTCCGCTCTTCTGCCCACGCCCCCCACCCCTAGATCATATCCGCCACCTCCGGGACAGCCGACACGTGGCCGTCTTCCACCGAGGCCGATTCTTCCGAGTGGGGACCCACTCCCCAAGCGGCCTGCTCTCCCCGCGGGCCTTGGAGCAGCAGTTCCAGCGAATCCTGGACGACCCCTCCCCCGCCTGCCCCCAGGAGGAGCATCTGGCGGCCCTGACCGCCGCACCCAGGTGAGAGGAAGAGGTCAGGGGGCCCGGAGGCCCAGGCAGCCTCTGGAGGTTGGGGAAAGGCAAGGTGGGGGTTCAGGCGGAGGCTGGGCAGGGTGCAGGGCCGGCCTGGGCTCAGGCACGGGTCTCCCCCCACCCTCCCCCCAGGGATATGTGGGCCCAGGTGCGGAGTTCCCTGAAGATCCAGGCCGAGGACGCCTTGGAGGCCGTGGAAGGAGCTGCCTTCTTTGTATCACTGGACTCGGAGCCCGCGGGGCTCACCAGGGAGGACCCCGCGGCTTCACTGGACGCCTATGCCCGTGCCCTCCTGGCTGGCAGGGGCCATGACCGGTGAGTCAGCCCGTGGACTTGAACCTCACCCCAACCAGTGACCCCAGAACCTGGTACCCAGACCTAGGACCCTGGACACTAGACAAGCAGACCCTGGACCCCAGATCTGAGGATCGCTGAACCCCAGAGCTGAACTTTCAGACCTGGAGACCCCCCCAAAGCCAGAACCCCAAGCCCGGCTCAGAACCACAGAATCCTTCGATTTTCATGCAGGCATCCCAGACCCAGGACCTCAGACCTGGGACTTCCTACCTAGAGATCCTCAGACAACTTCCTAGAGGCACCCCAGGCGTCACTCTGATTTCTGAGGTTCCCCAGAAGAGGCCCCCTAACCTCTCAGCTCCTCGGAAGCCTTGACCGTTTCTTGGCATGTTCCCTCAAAATCTTCCAATTTCCCAAGCCTTAGACATGCCCAGAAGCCATCTAGACCACCTGGTGGAGACCCCCACCCTCTCAGAGAGCCCCACACCAACCCTGGTTCCAGAAAAATCCATCCACCTGACACTCCTATGTCCCACAGAGAGCGAGCACCGGAGCTCCCTTTTGGCTCCTTGGTGACCATTTTGAATTCTCCCCCTGCAGCTGGTTTGACAAGTCCTTCACTCTGATTGTCTTCTCCAACGGGAAGCTGGGCCTCAGCGTGGAGCACTCGTGGGCGGACTGCCCCATCTCGGGACACATGTGGGAGGTAGGACAGCCAAAGACCTTCCTCTCCAGGGCCTTACACTCGGAGGGAGGACAGAGGCCCAGATGGGCAGAGACGGGACTAGGAGCCTCGTTTCTTCCTTCATCAGATTGAAAGGGTTCGATTTTCTTTGATCTGTAAGCTCCCATCCAATCCTGAGAACCTTAGGGTCGCTATTTTCTCTCTTTTATTTAGTTCCTAAATCGTAGGGGGTGGTCTCTCTACCCTGTAAGGTTCCCACTCTTCCATAGCGTTACACGAGGTGTTGGATGGGGCCCAGGGTGGGATCTGGCCTGTAGGAGCGGAGGGGAGACCCCTTTCAGGTCTTAAGAGCAGCCCCGGGTAAGCACTGTTTCACAAATGAGAATGTCTCCCTTTGATGATACTGGTAAATGAAACTGTCCATTCAGTTGAACCTGAGACCCCACAGACCCCTCTTGTCAAACTATGGTCTCAGCCCATCGACTTTGTGATTTTTTTTTTAAGATTTTATTTATTTATTTGACAGAGAGAAAGAGATCACAAGTAGGCAGAGAGGCAGGCAGAGGGAGAGAGGGAAGCAGGCTCCTTGCTGAGCAGAGAGCCCGATGCGGGGCTCAACCCCAGGACCCTGAGATCATGACCCGAGCCAAAGGCAGAGGCTTAACCCACTGACCCACCCAGGCGCCCCTTGCCCATCGACTCTGAAAGAAGAGATGTCACATAAATATGGTATAGATCATTGGAAATTCCAAGGCCCCAAGTGAGCCGTTCTTCTCCTGATATGCTTCTAATGTTGCAATGGGGATGCGAATCCCTTCTTCCTAAGTTACCGTGAGAATTAAGTGGAAGGCTGGGGGGTGGTAAGTGCTCCTGGTTTAAAATATTGAAACAAGGGACCCCTGGGGGGCTCAGTCGGTTAAGTGTCTGCCTTCGGTTCAGGTCATGATCTCAAGGTCCTGGGATCGAGTGCCACATCGGGCTCCCTGCTCTGTGGGGAGTCTGCTTCTCTCTCTGCCCCTGCTCGTGCTCTCTCTCTCTCAAATAAATAAAACCTTAAAAAAAAAATAAAATATTTAACAATCAGAATGGAGGCGGACCCCTCTGGAGGTCCATGCTGTGCTCGCCTTTCTCTTTCCCATCTCAGGATCCTGGTGGGGGTGGTGGGGGTGGTGGGGGTGGGGTGTCTTGAGAGGGCTGGGGCAGCTGTTGATGGCTCTTTGTCTACCAATCAGAAGCTAAGGGTCAGTAAGCCCCCGCTGAGTATTAATATCAGTTCTGCTGTCAATGAACTTCACCCTGAGAACCCACCTGTGAACATCAGAGGTTTCTGATTCTCAGAGACTGCCTCCCAGCCCCCAGAGGGACTTAAGAAAACAAGTCCCTGGTTAGATGGCTCTCAGCCCCGAGGGAGGAAGGGACTCTGACAGCCTCCGTTTGTACATAGTTCACTCTGGCCACGGAATGTTTTCAGCTGGGCTACTCGGCAGACGGCCACTGCAAGGGCCATCCGGAGCCCTCGCTGCCCCAGCCCCAGCGACTGCACTGGGACCTTCCAGAAAAGGTGAGAACGGGCTTCAGGGCCTCTCCTCCAAGTCTCCCTATCCCCCTGGCTTTGACTCGAAGCTCATCCCCACCCCCAAACTCAACCCCAACCCCTTCCCCGACCCCAGTCCCACCCCGACCTCCATCCTTAATCCAGCCCTCCAGCCACATGTTCGTCTCAGTCCTCATTTCTGCATTCCACCCCTACCCTGACTCGATTCCCACCTCCACTTCCAGCCCCACTCCCAGCTCTAACCCTACCCCATCTGTAACCCCAGCCATCCCTCCCTCCCTCCTCCTCTGGCAGATTCGTCTGTCCATCTCTCTAGCCCTGAGGGGAGCCAAGACCCTGTCTGGAAACATTGACTGCCATGTCTTCCCCTTCTCCCACTTTGGCAAGAGCTTCATCAAACGCTGCCATCTCTCTTCAGACAGCTTCATCCAGGTGGCCTTGCAGCTGGCCCACTTCCGGGTCAGTCGGGGCCCTCGACCTCAGCCCCTTGCCAGGACTTTGGTTCCCCTGGGCCTGCCTTGTCAGTCCCTTTAATGACTCTTCTCGGTCGTTGCCCTTGTGGGTCCGCCATCTTGATTTCTCTCTCCCAACCACGTATTCCATGAGCAGGAGGAGGCGGGAGGTCTACACAGAGGCGGGTCAAGTCTGTGAAGATTTCCAGAGACCAGCTGACAAGCTCCTCCCTTCCTTGTCCCCCAGGACAGGGGTGAATTCTGCCTGACTTATGAGTCGACCATGACTCGCTTGTTCCTAGAAGGCCGGACAGAGACAGTGCGGTCTTGCACGAGGGAGGCCTGCAACTTCGTGAGAGCCATGGAGGACAAAGAGAAAACAGTGGGTGTAGCCCTCGTTTGAGGCTTTGGTCATTTCCATATACTCATTCCTACATTTGCAAATATTTCTGGAGCACCTTCAGAGGACCAGACCCCATGATGGGCGTTCTGGACGAAGGAGGAACCAGACCTGGTCTCTGACCTCCAAGAACTCACTGGTGGGGAGAGACAGAGATATTTCAGCATCATGCGATACATGCTTTCATGGGGATCACACAGGGCACTGGGGGAGTACCCAACAGGGATCCTGGGTTCCACAATGTAGCTCTCTTTGATTATTTAACCTCTAGGTGACCTTGTGACTTCTGTTTGTACCCTCCCATGTAGTCCCTATATAACCTCTCTACTCAGAACCCCCCCCCCCGGGTACCTCTGTTCCCTCTCCCTCTACCTATTTTGGGTCAATGGAAGGAGTTGGGGCCCTAGATCAGACAGACGTGGGAACCCACCTGATTCTGCTTTGCTGTGTGACCCTGGGCAAGTGACTTCCCCTCTCTGAGCCTGTTTACCCTCTGTGAAATAGAATTGATATCTCTGCCTTGCAGGGATTTTGCAAGCTGGGTTGGGGCCAGGGGTGTGTGACAAGCCCCAGCAGTAAGCCCACTTCCTGTCTTTCCATGACCTGTGACCTCCCCGGGGGGACCCCAGGAACCCCAGCGCCGTGCTCTTTTCCGCCTGGCCGTGGAAAAGCACCAGGCTCTGCTGAAGGCAGCGATGAGCGG
>CM052888.1:45141826-45173992 GCA_028534135.1 Potos flavus
AATTGATATCTCTGCCTTGCAGGGATTTTGCAAGCTGGGTTGGGGCCAGGGGTGTGTGACAAGCCCCAGCAGTAAGCCCACTTCCTGTCTTTCCATGACCTGTGACCTCCCCGGGGGGACCCCAGGAACCCCAGCGCCGTGCTCTTTTCCGCCTGGCCGTGGAAAAGCACCAGGCTCTGCTGAAGGCAGCGATGAGCGGGCAGGGAGTCGACCGCCACCTTTTTGCGCTCCACATCGTGTCCCAATTTCTCCACCTGCGGTCGCCCTTTCTGGACCAGGTTGGGGTGCAGGGAAAGGGTTAGAGAGGGAAAGGGGGAACCACGGGAGATGAGGGGTACTTCAGGACAAGGAAGGTGAGGTTGGAAAAGGGAGGTATTAGAGGAGTTGGTGGGGGGTGCAGAGAGGGAAAAGGGGGAAAGGGAAGGGGAGGGGGCGGGGTCAGGGAGAAGAAGAGGCGTGGCCGGGGGGGGCGGTGGAAGGAGGTGTGGTCAGGAAGACCGGAGAGAAGGGCGGGGGTCAGGCAGAAGTGGAGAGGTGTGGTCCGAAAGGAGGAGAGCGGAAGGGCAGGTGTCAGGGAGGGGAAGGGCAGAGAAACCAGATGATTTAGAAGAAATAGGCAGTCAGGGGAGGTCAGAAAGGGCCAGAGCTGCGTGGAGCTGAGCCAAGGGGGTGCGGACCAGTGGGTCTGTCCGTCTTTATCGCGTACTTGACCATCTCCTGTCCCTCAGGTTCACTCGGAGCAGTGGCAGCTGGCCACCAGCCAGATCCCTGTTCAGCAAATCCACCTGTTTGACGTCCTCAATTACCCCGACTATGTTTCCTCTGGCGGTGGATTCGGGCCTGTGAGTGAAACCTGGACCCTAGGCCCTGAGGGAGGAGGGCGTTGGGCCTCTGCACTCTGGCCTAGTGGGGCAGGAGGAGACCAGAGGCTATTTGGTTCCCCTCCCTCTGTCCCTCTCCAGGCCGATGACCACGGTTATGGTGTTTCGTACATCTTCATGGGGGATGACACCATCACCTTCCACATCTCCAGCAAAAAATCTAGCACAAAAACGGTGAGACAGACTTGAACACACACCCCTGTACCCTCCTCCCTCAGGACCCAGGGGTCTGGACTCCTAGCTCCCTCTGCTCCTACAACCAAGGAGTCTAGAATCCCAGCTCCTGCTGCCCCCGTGATCCAGGAAGCCCGGTCCCCAGCCCCCTCCTCCCTCCAACCGGGTCATCGGGAATACCAGCCCTCCTGTTTTCCAGCACCGAGGAGCTCCTCTCCCCGCTTCTCCTGGACATGACGTATTTCTCCTTCCAGGACTCCCACCGACTGGGGCAGCACATTGAGGATGCCTTGTTGGATGTGGCCTCCCTCTTCCAGGAGGGGCAGCGTCCTAAGCCCAGGTGCAGAGGGTTACAGGAGGAGGACTCGGGGCACAGGGGTGGCTCTCTCCCCTGCCATAGGAGGGGCTCCAGGGCACCCACAAAATCCACCAACTTTTGACCCCTCCCTCCAGGGAGCTGGTCTCCCCAAGAACCAGGGAGAGGGTCTCTACAACTGGGCTGGTACAGGACAGAGGTGGTCTGTTTGGGTTTGGAAAATCCCACATCTGGTCCAATAAAAATGCACAAGCTGGGCGTGTGGTGTTTGCCGTGCTGTTGGGCTGGGCAGGGGTGGGAGAGGTGAAGATCAGGGTGGAGGAGGAGAAGAGTTCCCCTCCATCCCCAGGCCCAATGATGAATTCTCAGTTACAATCAGTTTCAGCTACAACCCCCAACCACGCCCATTCTATTGCATTCCTAGCACCAGTCACACCAAAGCCAAGCATCCAAGGCCCACCCCAGTCAAACAACCCTCAAAACTCTCGTTATTCCAGTTCCTGCAGCCCCAGGGCCACTGCCCACCCCAAACATAAAGATCGACACGATTCCACTCACCCTAGTTGACACCCCTCAAATGAACCCCTCAAGATTCTTTTTTTTTTTTAAGATTTTATTTATTTATTTGACAGAGAGAGAGAGATCACAAGCAGGCAGAGAGGCAGGCAGAGAGAGAAGGGGAAGCAGGCTCCCCGCTGAGCAGAGAGCCCAATACGGGGCTCGATCCCAGGACCCTGAGATCATGACCTGAGCCGAAGGCAGAGGCTTTAACCCACTGAGCCACCCAGATGCCCCAACCCGTCAAGATTCTTATTCCACAACCCCAACCCCAGCCATTTCAACCTCTACCTCGATGATGGATTCAGCTCCCATAACCAGCCCCTCACCACTGTCAATTCCAACAACCAATGACTCCATAACACCACACCCCACTACACCCAAAAACTCAACCACAATTCAGAGCATACGACCAACACAAAAATGTCCAACCCCAAACTCCATCACCCCGCCAAAACTCCCATCCCATCCCCGCCATAACCCAAACTTTAACTTGACCTACAGTTGTGACTTTATTTTTTTATTATTATTATTTTTTTAAAGCTTTTTTTTTTTTAAAGATTTTATTTATTTATTTGACAGAGAGAGAGAGATCACAAGTAGGCAGAGAGGCAGACAGAGGGAGAGGGGGAAGCAGGCTCCTTGCTGAGCAGAGAGCCTGATGTGGGGCTCGATCTCAGGACCCTAAGATCATGACCTGAGCCGAAGGCAGAGGCTTTAACCTGAGCCACCCAGGCGCCCCCACAGTTATGACTTTAAACACCACACTCCTTGATCGCACCTCCCCTCTACCTCCACTACCCCTACAGCCCCCACAAGCTCAACCGCAGTCCTATCAACACCAACCCCATCTAACCACACCAAATGCCCAATGATCCAATCCACCACTGCCATGATTCCCATACTCCATGATACCAAGCCCTGTTGTTTATGTCAAGCATGATAACCCAAGCCCCACAACATATTAAAATCCTAACACCTTAACTGCCACCATCCCAACCTCCACATCCAACCCACTAACTCTAGTGATTCTGAAAAATGTCGACAAGTAGGGTCCCTGACTGGCTCAGTCAGTAGAGTTTGCAACTGTTGATCTCAGGGGCGTGATTTCAAGCCCTGTGTTGGAGATCGAGTTTACTTAATTAAAAAAAAAAAAAAAATTCCACAAGTACTTGGACCCTCTTCCCTCCACAAGGAGGACCTTCATCCTTCCCCCCCCCCTTGAGTGTGGACTGGAAATAGTGACTCTTTTCCCCCAAGTAAAAGAATATGGTAGAAGTAACTGTGACATGAAAGACATTCTGGTTCCTTCTCACTCTCTCTCTGAATCACTTGCTCTGTGGGAAGCCATCTGCCACGTCGTGGGAAGACTCAAGCAGCCTGTGGGGAGGCCCACGTGGTGAGGCACTGAGGCCTCCTGCCAACCACCAGTGAGGGAACTATCTTGAAAGCAGATTCTCCCAGTCAACCCTTCAGATGATGGCAACCCAGCTGACCTAACCTCATGTAAGACCCTGAGCCAGAACCCTGACTTGCAGAAACTGTGAGATAATAAATGTTTGTGGTTTTAAGCTGTTATGTCTTGGATTTTCTTTATATGCAACAGGAGAAAAAGTAATGCAAACTCCCAATACGTCACCTTCAACCCCATATCCCTAACCTCATCCCATTTCCAAATCCCATTTTGAAATTCATCCCTATGGTGGACAGAGCCCGAGGTGACCCCCGACGATCTCCCACCTCTTCATGTCCACACCTTCGTGTAGCCCCTTGAGTGTGGGCAGACCCGTGGCTTACTTCCAATCAACAGTATATGGCAAAAGTAATGGCATGTCATTCCCTTAATCTATCCATGGGGTGAGAGATTCTCTTTGTAGGCTTGCAGCCATGTTGAGAAAGCTTCCTTTCCAAAGAACTGCGGGTGGCCTCTAGAATTTGCAGGCCACCACCAGCCAACATCCAGGAAGGCTCTGGAGCCCTCAGCTATAGAGCCAAAAGAAAATGAATAGATTCCACCAACAGTCTAAGGAAGCTTGGAAGTGGCACCCCCCCCCCCCGCCCCAGTAGAGTCTCTGATGAGACCACAGCCCTGGACAGCACATGACTTCTACCCTAGGGAGACCCAGAAATGGAGAATTTTTTTTTTTAAATTTATTTAAGATTTTATTTTTAAGTAATCTCTCCATCCAAGCTGCTGTGTTTATGGTATTTTGTGATGGCGGCCTAAGAAAACTGATATAAGGGGCATCATTCAGCCCACCGTACTGAGTTTTGATCACTGTACCATCATTGTACCATGGTTAGGCAAGATGTTAACATTAGAAGGTGAATAAAGGGTGTGCAGGAACCATCTGTATTATTATTATTATTATTTTTTTTTTTTTTAAATAGGCTCCACATGCAAGGTGGGACTGGAATTTACAACCCCAAGATCACAAGTCACATGTTCTACACATGTTCTACTGACTGAGACAGTCAGGGGCGGTGCCCCTGTACTACTTTTTAAAAATAGACTTTATTGGGGGTGACTGGGTGCCTCAGTCGGTTGAACATCTGACTCTTGGTTTCGGCTGGGGTCATGATCTCAGGGTTGTGAGATTGAGCCCTGCGCTGAGCCCCTCACCAGAGTCCTTGCTCCGCGTAGAGTCTGCTTGAGATTCTCTCCCTCTCTTCCTGCCTCCGTCCCTGCCCCTCCCCCCGCTCGAGCTCATGCTCTAATAAATAACTAAAAAAAAAAAAAATAATAATAATAATAAAATAGACTTCATTTTTTATAACAGTTTTAGGTTGATGATGAAAGGCACAGAGTTCCCATATACCCCCTCACCGAGTGGGACATTTGCTACAATTCAGGAGCCTACATTGACACGTCATTGTCACTTTTGCGACTTTCTCTAATCCAAAATTATTTCAATTTTTTTCTTTTTTTTTTTTCAATTTTTTTCTTAAGAGAAGGCTGTGCCTTTATTGGCTGAATAGGCTCCTCGAGAGGGATCAAGCGGCAGGAATCGGCAGCCGGATACCAGGCCTGCTGAGTTTCACAGGCTTGTAGGTGATGGAGAACTCGCCCAGGTCGTGGCCAGTCATCTCGGGCTTGATTTCCACCTAGGGAAGGTCTTGCCCTTGTAGACACCCGCCATGCTGCCCACCACCTTGGGCAGGGTGATTACATCCCGCAGGTGCATCTCAACCATCTGGAGTTTCTCCAGGGCGCAGCGTCCCTCTTGGCCTTGCGCAGGCGCTTTATCAGTGAGCGTCGCTTCCCGCGCAGATACGTGGCGCTGGGCAGGCGCGTCAGGTGCGTCTGGTGCGTCACGTGCGTCAGGTGCGTCAGTCGCTCGTGGGCGGGACCAGCAGCCGGTCGAAGACCACGCTCCTCTAGGTGAACTTACATAAGGTGCGCTTCTTCAGCTGCTCCGCTTCCGCCGTGTTTACAACTCTTTGGAGAGGTAAAGTGACCATTTATTCTTTATTTTTAAATTTTTTACAGGTTTATTTGTTTATTTGAGGGGGGAGGGGGAGAATCCTCAAGCAGACTCCCCACTGAGGGCGGAGCTTGTCCCAGGACCCTGAGGTCGCGACCTGAATGGAAACCAAGAGTCCGCTGCTCAACCGACTGAGCCACCCAGGCGCTCCTAAAACAACCATTTTTAAGGTTATTGGACATATGTGCTAAGGGCTTCTCATGATAAGGCTAACGAGTGTGGATCAGAGACTCATGCGGCTAGCTTAAATCTTGTCAAAGACCAATTCGTTCATGTATTCATTCAACAAACAGTATTAAATGTCAAAAAATATATATAATTTTTTTTCTTTAAAGATTTTTATTTATTTGACAGAGAGAGACCACAAGTGGGCAGAGAGAGAGAGAGGGGGAAGTAGGCTTCCTGCTGAGCAGAGAGCCTGATGTGGGGTTGGATCCCAGGACCCTGAGATCATGACCTGAGCTGAAGGCAGAGGCTTTAACCCACTGAGCCACCCAGGCGCCCCAATATATAATTATTTTTAAAGTTCCATCCTTGACTGGGTATTTGCTATTAAGAAATTACATTAATTCTTTATGGGTGGTCATGTTAAAAAGAACCCTTATCTTTAAGGAAATGCACACCGAAGTATTTAGGGATGAAACAAGACTATATGGGTGAGCTTCCCAGTGATACCGTGGAGAGGCATTATGTTGTTGTCTGCTGTGGTTGTAACAAGTTGCCTCAAATTCAGCACTTTAAGTAACACTAACTTATTATCTTACACTCTGGAAGCCAGAAGTTCATTATGGGTCTCACTGGGCTGAAAGCAGGGCGTCAGCAGGGTTGAGTTCCTTCCTGCAGGCTCTAGGGGAGCCACTTCTTGTCCTTCTATAGAAAGCCTCTAGAAGCCACCCACACTCCTGGGGTCCTGGCTGCTTCTTCCCTCTTCCTGGCCAGCATTGTGTCTCCGCTGTGCCTTTCTGTTTTAGTCACATCTTTCTGTGACTGACGCCTGCCATCATCTTTCACTTATAAGGACCCTTGTGACTATTCTGGGACCCCTTGGGAAATCCAGGAATAGCTCCCTATCCTAAAACCAGCTGTTGAGAAACCCTTAATTCCTTCTGCAACCTAATTCCTTTTTGCCATGTAGCAGAACTTGGTCACAGGTTCCGGGGATCAGGACGTGGACATCTTTGAAGAGGGCATTCTTCTGCCCACCACAGGGGCATGAGTGAAACAAGCTTGGACACGAGTTGATAAGTAGTGAAGCTAGGGTGTGGTCATTGGGGTGGGGACTTCATGTCATCATATTATTATTTTTAAAATACATACCCAATTTTGTTCTTTTTTTTTTTTTTAAGATTTTATTTATTTATTTGACAGAGAGAAGGGGAGTGCATGAGAGCACAAGCAGGGGGAGCAAGGAAGGCAGAGGGAGAAGCAGACTGCTGAGCAGGGAGCCCAATGGGGGTGCAATCCCAGGACCCTGGGATCATGACCCGAGCTGAGGGCAGGTGCTTAATGACTGAACCACCCAAGTGTCCCGACTTCGTCATATTATTTTACTTTTGTATATGCTTCGAATTTCTGTAATGAAGAGTTAAATGAATAAAAATACTGACCAGACTTTTTCTACCTCTGTCAGCTGATTTTAGGGAACTCCGCACTTCAGCCCTGTTCAGTGTAGTCTTAAGTGTCGACTCAAGGACAGGGACTAGTGCAACAGGGCTCTAGCCCACCTGCTTTGGAGTTTATTTGTGTCCTCTGGCTCTGCTTATCTGATCCCAGGTCCATCTTCTGATCCACCCAAACTAAAATGCTTGAGGGGATCCAACAGAATGAGCTCATGATTACATAGTAGCTACATAGTACTACTATCATAGTAGCAGTGGTACTGGCATAAAGGAAGGTATGGGAACCAACGGAAAAGAATAGAGAAGTCAGAAATAAACCCTCGTACATGCAATCAAATGATCTTTGACAGGTGTGCCAAGACCACTCAATGGGGAAAGGATAGTCTTTTAAAAAACGGTATTAGGAAAAATGGATATCCACATGCAAAAGAACAAAATGGGACCTTTACCTTACCCCATGTAGAAAAATTAACTCGAAATGGACCAAAGGCCAAAATGTAAGAAATAAAACTATTAAAACTCTTTTTAAAAAATATTTATTTATTTTCTTCAGTCACTCCACACCCAGCACGGGGCTTGAGCTCATGACCCCAAGATCAAGAGTGTCATACTCCACCAACAGAGCCAGCCAAGCGTCCGTATTAAATTCTTAAAACACAGGGCAAAAGCTTCATGACGTTGGATTTGGCGATGACTTCCTGGATGTGACAGCAAAAGCACAGACAACAAAATTAAGCATAAATTTAAAAAATAAATAAAATAAATAGATTAAACAGAACAAAACAAAAAAACTTCCATGCATCCAAGGACACAGTCAACAGAGTGAAAAAGCAGCCCACATACTAGAAGGATATATTTGCATGTCATCTATCTGATAAGGAGTTAATATCCAGAACTCCTCCAACTCCATAAAAACAAAAAACAAATGACCCCATTCAAAAATGGGCCAAGGACTTGAATAGACATTTCTCCAGAGAAGATACACAAACGGCCAATAAGCACATGAAAAGATGTTCCTGGTGGTTGCCAAGAGCTCGGAGGAGGGAGGAATGGGGAATGAGGCGGTTTTGTTTAATGGGCACAGAGTTTCTGTTGGAGATAATGAAAAGTTCTGCCAATAGAATAGACTGTGGTGATGGTTAGACAACTTGGGAGAGTAATTAATGCCACTAAATTGTAAATGTAAAGATGGTTAAAATGGGAACTTTTAGGCTATGCCTGTTTCAACCACAATTTGAAAAGCCAACCATTGCATTTGGTCATGATCCTGCGACCTTGTTTGGGTTGGGCTCATCCGGTGCGGCTGCATCGAGCTGGAGGCTCCGCTGGGACGTGGAATGGCCAGGACTCTCCCCCTCTTCATGGGATCTCTTCAAGAAATCTCCCCAGCCAGGCAGCCTGCCCTATTTTATGGTAGCCCAGGGCTGCCCAGGGTGCAAAAACAGATTTTAAGCTTAAATCTAGAAGAGGCAGAACCTCACTTCCGTCTTGTCCTATTGGTGAAAGGAAGTCAGGAGGCCAGATTGAGGGGGCGGGGCCTATACAGAGTGTGACCCCTGGGATTTACGGCTCCTTGGACCTCTGATGACACAGACTACCATAGCAGCTAACCGTGTGTGTTCCTGCAGCGACCTGCTCCCTAGTTTCCACCTTCAGGATAGTCGGGGGCATGAGCTCCCCTGGAGGGGATGCTGCAGCAGTGTCCTTCTGGGAGACTTTCCTGAAGGCGTAGCCCAGAGTCCACTCCTCCAACCCTTCTGACATTTTCCGTGTTTATTTCCTTGTGTTAAATCCTTCCTGTTTATGGGGCGCCTAGGTGGCTCAGTTGGTTAAGCCTCTGACTCCTGGTTTCGGCTCGGGTCGTGATCTCATAGTCATGATCTCATGGTCGTGAGATCGAGCCCAGAGTCGGGCTCCACACTCAGTGCAGAGTCTGCTTGAAAACCTCTCTCCCTCTGCCCCTCCGTTCAACTCGCACGCTCTCTCTCAAATAAATAAATCTTTAAAAAGATCATGGCTTAAAACAAGGAAAGCAGTCTCTGTTACCTTCAGTTGAATTTTGGCCAGAGGCAAACATTGCCGCAAGGGCTAACTCCTGGTGGCCAGGGATATATTAATGTTCTGCAGTTTTTGTAACAAAGTACCACTGCTGGGGTGGCTTCAGTAACAAACCTTGTCTCACAGGTGGGGAGACTGGAAATCTGAGATGAGAATGTCTGCAGGAGTTGGTTCCTTCTGAGGCTGTGAGCCTGAATCTATTCCCTGCCTCTCTGAGCTGAAGGCAGACACTTAACCGACTGAGCCAGCCAGGCGTGCCCCCCCACCACACTTATATACCTTTTGAACAATGAATGATAAACTCTGAAGAAGCCATGGGACAAAAGAAAAAGGGTTTTAGGCTACGGGTGGTAAGTTGTGGGGAGGTGACTGAGAAATACACAGAGGGAACTAGCGGAAGATAAGGATTATCTTAGAAACGTTTGTTCGAAGAACCCTCTGGGTGCCAACTTTGCATCTTCTCCACAGCCTTAAACTCCCCCAGGAGGGGATTTACAGAAGTCTTCATTCTTCAGGAATTTCTGCCCATGGTCAGATAAAAGAAACTCTGAGAAGGCTTCTTTCTGCCTGTTGATTCTCATTTGCCTCCAGCTCAAAATAATCCTTATGCTAAAGTGGTATATTTTGAGGTGGCATATTCTGATCCCCTTCATTGATACAGAACTCCTAAAAATCCCTTTAAGAAAGAGGGACGCTTGGGTGGCTCAGTCAGTTGGGCGTCTGCCTTCGGCTCGGATCATGATCCCAGGGTCCTGGGATTGAGTCCCATGTCGGGGCTCCTTGCTCAGCGGGAGCCTGCTTCTCCCTCTGCCTGCTATTCTTCCTGCTTGTGTGCACTCTCTCTCTCTCTGACAAATAAAATCTGAAAGAAAGGAAGGAAGGAAGAAAGGAAAGAAAGAAAAGAAAGAAAGAAAGAGAAAGAAAGAAAAAGGAGAGAGAGAGAGAAAGAAAGGAAAGGAAAGAAAAGAAAAGAGAAAAGAAAAAGAAGATTACCTGGAATCTCCTGAATGATAAAAATGTTTGGTCAGGGCCCCTGGGTGGCTGAGTCGGTTAAGCATCTGCCTTTGGCTCAGGTCATGATTGCAGGGGGTCCTGGGATCGAGCCCTGCATCGGGCTCCCTGCTCAGCAGGGAGTCTGCTTGAAGATTCTCTCCCTCTATCCCACCCCTCACTTGGCCCACGCATGCTCTCTCTCTCAAATAAATTTTTAAAATCTTAAAAAAAAAAAAAAAAAAAAAAAAAAAGCCCTAAACACCAGGGCCCGGTGATTTTCCCAGTTGACAAAAACATCAAGGTGCTGTGGGGGTGGCGTGCCTGGAGAGGGCGTAGGAGCTCCGAACCTCTTCCCCGTCCTTAGCCTTACACCTCTCTTCCGTTTGGCAGTTCCTGAGCTGTATCCTTTATAATAAACCAATAAGGGTAACTAAAGTGCTTTCCTGAGTTTTGTGAGTTGTTCTAGTAGATGGATTTAACCCTGAGAGGCAGGTGTCATGGGATGTCCTGAATTTGTAGTTGGCTGGGCAGAAATGTGCGTGGCCTGGGCACCCTGTTTGCACCAGCATCCGAAGCAGAGCAGTCTTGTGGGACTAAGCCCTTAACCTTCGGGGTCTGGGTAACTTTGGATCGTTAGCGTTGACATCGAACTGACTTGTTGGACATTTAGTTGGTGGCAGAAAATCCGAGAATTAGGTAGTGTGGAAAAACACGATGTATTTGATGTCAGGGGAGGAAAAGAAACCTTTAACCCTCAAAATAAGATTTTAAAGAATTTCGCTATTCTCAATTGCTTTATGATAACATATTTGTCAACTATTATTATTTATGAAGTTTCAGTGTTTCTCATCTTTCTAATCTTTGAGGACCATGCTGATTAGTGTTATGTGATAGTTTAATATATTGGCTTTAGACCCATCTTGTTACTCTTCTGTAGAAAATAAAATCTTTGCTTCTCTCATCTGTTTCTTCAGAAGACCTTAAAAGGAATTGGGTCAAATCCTTTAAAAATAATCTCATTGGAATTTTGATTGAACTTGTACTAAAACCACGATATAATTTGGATAGAATTCACATCAGTATAACATTCAGACTAGCTATCCAGGAAAACAATTAGTCCGTCATGCATTCAAGTACTCTTTTAAAAGTCTATTTGGGCCTTAGGGGTATGGACATGGATTACTCATAGTCACTGGTCCTTGGCACACACTACTGTTTGGTGTGCCAATTACTAAGCTATTATCTCTTGGCTCCAAATCCATTCCCGGGTTCTGAGGTTTGTGCATCTGGGATAGCCGCCCCGCTAACCACACTGCGGCTTTGCCCACGGGCTGTGTTGGACTCTGCCAATAGGGGGCGCCAGAGAGACTGTGAAAGCCTGGAGGAAGCAGAAGGGAAGGTGCTCCTTCCTGTTTGCTCTCTGCTTCTTTCCTGTCCCTTGCTTGTTCCCATCAGCATCAGCATTACCCAGCTCAGCTACCTCGCCCTGGGGTGAGGCAGTTCCTTCCTGTAGCAGCTGCTGGATAGAGTTTGCAGTTTTCCCGAATCTTGGACACCCTCAGAGACCAACACCATTTCACCAGCACGCTTCCCGAGAAGGTCCCAGCCCCTAGTGGTCCTCTGAGCTCGGACATGCCTGCACCAGCCGAGCAGTGCCCCCTTCTCGTTACCTGAGCTTCATCGCCAGCGGACCCCTCATCCAAGTCTTTAGTTTCAATAATTCTAAATTTTATCCTTGGATTTTTCTGTGCCAGGGGTAGTAACTGCTTCCCGTACTTACTACTACCATGATACCATTGGGTTCTCTTTTTGCCTTTCAGTTACCTGCTTCACCAATCCTTTATACCTAAGTAACATTTATTTATACGCAGTCAGCTCTGTTACAATCACTGCTGTGATTTCTGTCTCCCGATACGCCTTGACTGGCACCAGTATTTGCAACAGGAAGCCAATCCTCGAAGGCAGGGTTTGAGGGATGGTTTCATTGTTGTTTAGGGGTTGGACACAGTGATGAGCTCCTTGCCAACGAGAAATGAGACGCTAGTGATCGTAGTGTGCGGTGGCATCAAGGTTAATCATATATTATTACCTGGGTTGACGTTGATGAAGTTCCAACTGGAGTGAGTGACTTGGGAAATCAAATGGCTGCTTCAATTGATCATCACGACATTAATAATGGCCACAGGATATTGGTATTCAGTGGCTTCTTCTGAGTGCCCGACATGCTTATTGAACAAACATTATAAGCTCAGGTCTTTAGACTCAGCTCCAATCACACTCGGAGAACCAGATAGCTTCTGTGGAAGCCCCAATAAAATTTTATATTTCTTATAAATACAAGGTTAGCATTATTGGAAATCCAACAGAAATTGTGGTGGTATGGGTTGCAGAATGACATAGTCCATTGAACTTTAAAGCCTCTCCAAGTCTCTAATATAAAGGTTTGGGCATTGAATGGGAAAGAGTGGGATCCTGAGACTTACAGTGAGGACGTCTAGTTGGACACAGATAAACCTGAGAATCTTGAACTTTCTCTGTTCTACTTTTCTGCACTGGCTACCAACTCATGTCCCCACTCCCCCTTGCAGCCACGGTCATCAAAAGAGTGATCCATACCTACCATCTCTAAAGTTTTGCCCCCCCATCCTTTCTTTAAAAAAAAAAAAAGACTTTATTTATTTGACAAAGAGAGAGAGCACAAGCAGGGGAAGCAGCAGGCAGATGGAGAGGGAGAAACGGGCCCTATGCAGAGTAGGGAGCCCCATGCGAAGCAGGGAGACCCATGTGGGGCTCGATCCCAGGACCCTGGGATCATGACCCGAGCCGAAGGCAGCTGCTTAACCAACTGAGCCACTCAGGTGCTCCCTTTTTTTTTTTTTTTTTAAAGATTTTACACCCCCGTCCTTTCTTAAGCACAGATTTCCTGGGGCGCCTGACTGGCTCAGTCAATAGAGTCTGCAGTTCTTGATCTCGGAGTTGTGAGTTTGAACCCCACATTGCGTGTACAGATTACTTAAAATAAAATCTTTAAAACAAAACAAAACAAAAACACAGCCTCCCTCATCCAAAATTTCATTTTACACGACTATTTTTTTTTTTAAGATTTTATTTATGTATTTGGCAGAGAGAAAGAGATCACAAGTAGGCAGAGAGGCAGGCAGAGGGAGAGGGGGAAGCAGGCTCCCTGCTGAGCTGAGAGCCCAATGAGGGGCTTGATCCCAGGACCCTGAGATCATGACCTTACCCGAAGGCAGAGGCTTAATCCACTGAGCCACCCAGGCGCCCCTACACGACTTCATTTTTACCAAAGCCCCACATTGGTACTTATTGACGCTAATCCAAAGACATCCAAAGAGGGTTTTCACTCTTACAAAATGCTAATTGCTTCTCTGCTTTACGCCATTTCTGCTCATGAAAAGTTTCATATGAACGCTCTACTTTCAGATAGCAAGGGGAATCTGTATACTCTTCCAGGCTTTCCCCGCCACCACTCCACTGAAACTATTAAAAAAAATTTTTTTTTAAAGATTTTATTTATTTGAGAGAGAGAAAGAGAGATCACGAGCAGGGGGGAAGAGTAGAGGGAAAAGCAGACTCCTCGCCGAGCAGGGAGCCTGATGCAGGACTCAATCCCAGGACCCAGAGATCATGACCTGAGCCACAGGCAGGCACTTAATAACTGAGCCCCCAGGCGCCCCTGTTGTCTTTCTTAAAAAAAAAAAAATGTAGATTGCTTTTTTTTTCTTTCAATAGTTTTATTTAACTACTACTCCTATGTCAATGGTTTCCAGATTTATATATCCCAACCTCTCTCCTTAACTCAAGATCCAACACCCTGGGTGCCTGGACTGGCTCAGTCGGTTAAGCGTCTGCCCTTGGCTCAGGTCGTGATCCTGGGGTCCTGGTTGGTCTCCCTGCTTGGCGGGGAGCCTGCTTCTCTCTCTCCCTCTGCCTCTTCCCCTTCTCCCCCTTCATGCTCTTCCTCTCAAGTAAATAAATAAAATCTTTTTTTTTTTTTTAAAGATTTTATTTATTTATTTGACAGAGAGAGATCACAAGTAGGCAGAGAGAGAGGAGGAAGCGGGCTCCCTGCTGCGCAGAGAGCCCGATGCGGGGCTCGATCCCAGGACCCTGAGATCATGACCTGAGCCGAAGGCAGAGGCTTTAACCCACTGAGCCACCCAGGCGCCCCAATAAATAAAATCGTAAAAAAAAAAAAAAAAAGACTCAGTAGCGTACTCAGTATCTCCTTTTGGGTGTCTAGTAAGCATCTCCAGCAACATTCACACACCAGTTCTTGTTAGACGTCTGATCTGTTTCTTTACGCTTTTCAGTATCTGCCCCGAACCTCGGAGGGTGACCTTAGAGGCTCTATTCCCCAGCCCTCCATACCACCCAGCTCCCACTGCTTCAACCAGCGAGAGGCCCTGGCGGGAGAGAGGCTGATGTGGTGGAGAGATGACAAGACGTTTCTTCTACTCCCTCTCGGCTTCAGGGTCCTTCTCTTGCAGTGGCCGCAGCTCTTACTAGACAGACCTGCTGTGGTTCCTCTTCCATCAGATGACCTTGGTCCCTGGACATGACCACTTCCTCCATTTGTCCTTCCAGCCTAGGAGTGCTTGTGGCTTCCTCCTGATGCCGATCTCTGGCTTCCCTCACTGTCCGCTTTTGGCCCCTCAGGTCTTCCATCCCGCAGGCAACCAAGCCCACCTCAGATGTCCAAAGTAGCTGCTGTTTGTTGGTTCGGTCTTGATTGCTACGGTTGTTCTTGGTGTCAGGAGTGGCTTCAGGCAACAGATCCTCCAACTGGGATTCTGGGAGGAGGTTGTTCACCTGTGCGAGCGTTAACGAAATGATATCTTTGCAGGTGGAAAAGGGGAGTCCAGTTCTGTGTCTCTAGGAGGAATGTAGAAGAGGCTTGGGGGTCGACAAATGTGTTGCAATGAGAACAGTTCTTTCACTCATTAACTACCACATCCTTACGTGTATAACATCCTCTCTGGACTTTCTTTTTTAAAAAATAATTTAAAGATTTTATTTTTAAGTAATCTCTACACACACAACGTAGGGCTCAAACGTACAACCATGAGGTCAAAAGTCACATGTTCTACTGACTGAGCCAGCCAGGCGCCCCTGTGGCCTTATTTCTTCCTCTGTATCTTAGTCAGTTCTGGTTGAGATAACAAAATACCATAGGCCAGGCGGCTTAAATAACAAACATGTATTTCTCACAGTTCTGGAGGCTGGGAAGTCCGAAAGCAAACTGCTGGCAGATTTGGCGTCTGCTTCCCGGTTTGCAGATGGTTGCCTTCTTACTGGGTCCTCACATGCTACAGGGGGGAGGGAGAGAGCGCGGGAGGGAGAGAGAGGGAGAGAGGAGAGATTGTGTCTCTTCTTGAAATGGCAGTAGTCCCTGGACACCTGGCTGGCTCAGTTGGAGGAACGTGTGACTCTTGATCTCAGGGTTGTGGGTTTGAGCCCCAAGTTGGGTATAGAGATTGCTTAAAATTAGAATCTTTTTTTTTTTTTTAAGATTTTATTTATTTATTTGACAGAGAGAGAGAGATCACAGGTAGGCAGAGAGGCAGGCAGAGAGAGAGGGGGAAGCAGGCTCCCCACTGAGCAGAGAGCCCGACGCAGGGCTCGATCCCAGGACCCTGAGATCATGACCTGAGCCGAAAGCAGGGGCTTTAACCCACTGAGCCACCCAGGTGCCCCAAAATTAGAATCTTTAACAAATAAAAAATAATAATACTAAATTTTAAAATAGTAAATAAATAAGTAAAGGTACTAATCTCATCATGGGGTTTCACCCTTACGGCCTCATCTAAACCCCCCAATGGCCCCATCTCCAAATGTCATCAAAATGGGGAGCAGGGCTTCAAGGTATGAATTTTGGTGGATACAAACATATAGTCTGTAGCACTCTGTAAAATAAGAATGATTATTCATTCTCTGTAGGTTTTTAGACCCCCTAGTTCCCATCATGTTGTGGGTACAAATGAAGCCACATTAATAAATCTCAAATCTTCAAGCATTTAGTCTATAAATCAACCGGGAAGAAGTAACATCTTTATAGCAATATCTTTTTTTTTTTTTAAGATTTTATTTATTTATGACAGAGAGACAGCGAGAGAGGGAACACAAGCGGGGGGAGCTGGAGAGGGGGGAGAAGCAGGCTCCCTGCTGAGCAGGGAGCCTGAAGCGGGACTCGATCCCAGGACCCTGAGATCATGACCTGAGCCAAAGGCAGATGCTTAACGACTGAGCCACCCATGCGCCCCATTATGTTGGCCTTTTAAAAAAAAGATTTATTTTAGAGAGAATGGGAGAGGGGTAGAGGGAATGGGAGAGAATCTCAAGCAGACTCCTCACTGAGTGTGGAGTCAGACACAGGGCTCGATCCCATGACCCTGAGATCATAACCTGAGCTGAAGGCAGACTCTCACCCCACCACCCAGGCACTCTATTTCATGATAATTCATTATACACTTTTAATTTGTGAACTTTTCTGTTTATATTATACTTCAACTAAAAGTTTAAAAATGGGAGAGGCCTGGATGGCTCAGTTGGTTAAGCCACTGCCTTTGGGTCAGGTCAGGACCCAGAGGGTCATGGGATTGAGTCCCGAGTTGGGCTTCTTACTCAGCGGGGAGCCTACTGCTCTGCCTCTGCCTGCCTCTCTGCCTGCTTGTGCTCTCTCTCTCTCTCTCTGACAAATAAATAAATAAAATCTTAAAAAAAAAAAGTTTTAAAATGGTATTACTGTGGTGGTTTAAACAATGTCCACAAACTGACATGCTGTCCAAAATATGTCTGCAGGGGCAACTGGCTGGCTCAGTCTGTAGAGTGTGGGATTCTTGATTTTGGGGTTGTAAGTTTGAGCTCAACATTGGTGTAGAGATTACTTTTAAAAAGAAAATAAAATCTTTTATAAAAAATATTTATTTGAGGGGCGCCTGGGTGGCTCAGTGGGTTAAAGCCTCTGCCTTCGGCTTGGGTCGCGGTCTCAGGGTCCTGGGATCAAGCTCCGCATCGGGCTCTCTCCTCGGCAGGGATCTGCTTCCCCCTCTCTCTCTGCCTGCCTCTCTGCCTATTTGTGATCTCTCTCTGTCAAATAAAATCTTAAAAATATATATTTATTTGAGAGAGAGAGTGTGTGCTCGAGGGAGAGAGCACAAGCCGGGGGAGGGCCAGAGGGAGAGGGAGAAGCCGACTCCCCACTCAGCAGGGAGCCTGACGCAGGGCTTGATCTCCAGACCCCAAGATTGACCTGAGCCAAATGCAGGTGCTTAGCCAACTAAGCCACCCAGGCGCCCCATACAATAAAATCTTCTTTTAAGTGTCTGCAGATTCTTTGACAAGCTCCTTGAGTAAGCTTAGGACTTAGTGACTCAATTCTAATGAATATAAAAAGGGGAAATGGTAGTACACAACTGCACAAACTAGGTCATAAACTATAGCTTCCTGCTTGTTCTCTCCTAGACTGCTTGCTCTCAGGGCAGTTGGCTGCCGTGAGAAACTGAGGCCTCCAAACAAGAGCCCTGTGAGGGCGCCATCTTGAAAGTACAACTTCCAGCCACAGTCAAGTCTTCAAATGACTGCAGCCCCAGCTGATCTGCTGCCTGCCTCATGAGGACCCCAAACCCAAACCCTCCAGCTAAGCCGCTCCCAGATTCCTGACCCTCAGAAATTGTGTGAGGTAATATATGTTTATTGTCTTAGCAGCTAAGTTTGGGGAGGGATAAATTTTTACCCAACAATAGACAATATAATTATCTGGTTAAAAAAACAAAATCACTATAGGGGCATCTGACTAGCTCAGTCAGTAGAGCATGTGACTTTTTTTTTTTTTTAAGATTTATTTTAGAGAGAGCATGAGCAGGAGGGGCAGAGGGAGGAGAGAGGATCTCAAGCAGACTGTGCTGAGCACGAAGCCTGGCGCGGGGCTCGATCCCATGACCCTGAGATCATGACCTGAGCTGAAACCAAGAGTTGGACGCTTAACCAAGTGCACCACCCAGGGGCCCCAAAAGCATGTGCCTCTTGATCTCAGGGTCGTGAGTTTAAGCCCCATGTTGGGTATAGAAGTTACTTAAATATTAAATTTAATATGTAATATCATGTATAAATTTAATAATTTATGATATAATTTAATACATAATATATGAATAGTATATATAATAATATATTTTATAAATTTATAAATTCATGTAATTTATATAATTATATACTATAAATTTATATTTATAAAATTATAAATATAATTTTAAAAATCACTCTAAAAACATTTGGATTGAAAAAAAAAAAAACATTTGGATTGAGAGACCCAAACTCTACCACAGAACCTTATTTCTACCCCCCTTGACTCTTCAAAGAACTGTACCACTATCAGCTCCTCTCTAGAAACCAGGACCCTCACTGGCCGAGGATCGAGTCATAGTGAGCAGAGGCCGGTGCCTGGTGTGCGTGCGCTTTTCCCAGCCCCCTTCTGGTGCCAAAAACGAGACCGAATTCATGCCGGCATGACAGGCCATTTATTGTTCAGGGGTTGGGCCCCCACGTTTTGGGGGGGTCCCTCCCCCACTTCCTCCCCCCATTGTCCCTGTGGACCCCTCAAGTGGCAGGTTGCTGAGTTGATCGTGGAGGGAGCACATCTTCAAGTGTAGATAGTCCAGAGCGGCCACCTTCTCCCTGTAACGACAGAGGGTGGGGAGCTGGTGCTGTCGAGGCCAGATGCCACGGGACTGCAGTGAGGAGGGTGATTCAGGCCCGGTCCCCAAGACCTCACCCTCCTCCCACGCCCTCAGCCTCCTTCCTCACTCCGGCTTCATCTTGTCCGTCAGCAGCAGGTTCTTGGCCCGCAAGGCTTCGTCTTGGGCCAGCCGGAGGGTGGAGCTCAGGGCCTCTGCCCTGACGTGTTTGGCCAAGGCCTGGCGCTCCAGCTCCTGGGGAGAGGAGTGTAGGCGCGGCTGGGCTTGCCGGACTGGGCTGGGGGTGGAGGGGGAGCTGGATCGCGGAGGGCAGGGGGCATGGGGCCCAGGGGGCCCACGTTCCTCCCCCAGGGCATCCCATCATACTTTGGGCCTGAGACTGACTGAACATCCCACAGTGTGGTGGCTTTCCAAATTCCCACTGTGTGCTAACCCTGTGTCTGTCCGTCCCACTGTCTGTCCCTTAGTGTACTGGCTTCCTATGTCCCGGCAAGCACTAACTGAGCACCTGACGTACTGTCCCCTAATGCCCAGGAACCGCCATGCACTGGATATGTGTCTGGGCCCCTGCATCCCATCACGTGGCGAACTTCTGCATCCCCTAATTCAGAGGACCCCACATCTCTTTATCTATTTGACCAGCATCTCAGTTACAATCATAGTCCTCAGAGCCCTGGTTCCTTATATTCCCCAGTGTCCCAGCCACATGTCCTGTCGTGGATCAGTCCTACAGCTCTGCCACATTGATGTCTATCTCACTCACTGCAGACATGTACCCTGTCAGACGTGAGGCCAGTATCCCATAATACATTAGTTATGTAGGCTTCAGAATGTACACAGGCCTTAAGTCCCATCAGCTCCTGGGCGCGAGCTCTAGTTCCACTTCCCATAATGCATTAGCTTCCAGTGACCTCTGTTCGCTGGGTCCCCTGTCTAACCTCAGTGAGCCCATATTGCCTCTCTTAAGGCCTACAGAAAATCAGGCTTATATTCCATGAAGCTACAGGCTGGTGTCTGTCTCCTGCACCCCACATCCAATGTGTCATCGTGCTTTGGGCCCAAGGCCATCACCCAGGGGTCCATAGTGACTGACCTATGACTTACCACCAGACTGCTTCCCCCTCCCCCCACCCCGGTGCATCAGAGCCAAGTGTTTCCCCAACACCTGCGGCCCACAGCTTACTGCTTCCCGTCCTGCCACACACCAACAGTATCCTTGTGTCCGGGGCTCCCCTCCCGCTCCCCTGACAGAAAAGTGGGCCATGATGGCCTATGGTTCCTGGTACCAGAATCTTCTTGTGTAGCCTCTGGCAGCTGGGGCAGGCGGGAGCCAGGCCCCTCTGCTTCACCTCGTCCACTAGTGGGGTCAGTGCTCGCTCCAGCAGCTGCTGCAGGGACTCTGAGGACAGCTGCGGCCCCTGGCTGAGGGAGGGGCAGTCACCAGGTGTAAGAAGCCTAGTACCAACTCCATTCCCAGATGCCCCCTGCCCAGCGGTCCCGCCTCCATTAGGCACCCATGCGACCTTCCCACCATGCACTGGGAAGTGACGCACTACAGTGCATCAGGTCTCCTTTGTTTTCACAGTGTGAGTAGTTCCTACAATGCCTGGGGATTCCCACTCCCAAAGGGTATCAGATAGCCCTTTGTTCATGAAAAACAAAAAACCACCCACATTTCCCACAACGCAGTAGTTACATGTGATCACACATTGCACTGGAAGTCCCTCACTTCCCAATAGGGACCAAGCACCGTATCCCTTAGTTCTCCGGTGCACCAAGGTCTCACCTTTCCCACACTGCACCGAGAAACCCTGCCTCCCACCAAGTATCACATCCCAACTTTCCCTTAATGCACTGGAAATCCAGGATGCTCAAAATGTATCAAAATTTGTGTTCCACAAGACACTGACTTCACTTTGTAGGGAGGGGAAAAAATCGGGCTGCCATAATGCAACAGGACTAGCCTGTCCTAAAATGCATGGGATATCCTACCTCCTAAAGTGAACTCCGCACTCCCCCCTCCCCACACTCTTGGCCAGTGCCCCATTTCCTTCAATGTTCTGTCCTCAGCATGACCCAGAATGCACCAGGGCCCGCCAGGCCCCTCCCCTTACCTGGCACAGCGGCCACAGGAGCCTTGGGGCGGCCGATCCAGGTTCATGGAGAGGTCAGACCCTCTTCGAGAGCTCTGAAATTGCCGCCCCAGCTCCTCCAGGATAGGTTTCACTGGGCCCAGCCCCTCCAGGTCGCTCCTCAGTGAAGCCACAGACACTGCTGATCGCTCCACCCTGAGGTGTGAGAGTAACCAGTGCTGCGAGGCCGCCTCTCCCAACAGTCAAGTCCTCTCCGCACTCCACCCATCATCACGCGAGCTCCTCCTCGGTTCCCATCTAGTCTGCAGTGCTCCCGCCACGCCCGCCTCTCTCTGCTCTGGTTGGCCCTTCCTTTGTGTTTTAAGTTCTGGAATGTCCCTCCCTGTTCTCTAATTGGCTTTCCCCGTCTGACTTGGCTCCTCCCCTCGTCCTTTTAAGGTGTGGAACTCGATCCTTCTCTAATTGGCCCCGCCTTTCAGTCCTTGTTGGGTATAGCCCGCCCCCCCCACCTTCTAATTAGAGCTTCCTCCTGCCAGTCCACGGTCTCTACCACTAGGCCCCGGCTGATTGGCCCATCCCTTTCCTTCAAGGCCGCCCCCCACCCCTGGCCACGCACTCGCCTGGTTCTTACATGGTGCACAGCTCGTCCGCCCGGCCCCGCAGCTCCTGCAGGCCCCGCGCAGCCTGCGCCTGCTCACGCTGCGCCCGCTCCCACTGGCCCAGGAAGCCGTCGAGCCTGCCGCCCAGGCCCCCGAGCAGCCGCAGGGCCTCCTGCACCGCCCCCTCCTCCTGATGCCAGCGGGCAGTCAGCGAGGACACCTCCCTCCTGGAGAGGCAGAGAGGATCAGGTCAAGGCTCAGGTTTGGACACTGCCCAGCAGCACCTCCCCGCCCCAGGCTCTGGATGCATCCAGCCTCCAAATTCTCCTGTCCTGTTCATTTCTTGTAATCCTCCCATGTCCTACCGGACCCTGCCTCTATCTCCCTATCTGGTATCCTGGTCCTTCCCTGGTCTTGCTCCCCAGCCCCTCATCAGTTCCACCAACATTGCTTCATTAAGGCACCGCTCACCCCAACTTCGTCCCCTTGAAGTTGGAGCCTCCGAGGACCTGTCCCCTACCCAAACCCGCCCACCCTCGCTTCACCAGACACGGACCTCCCTTCTGCCAACCCTAGGCTCAAACTCAGTTCTTTGAAGTCCGGCCTTTCCAGGTCACCTTTCCCAATGCACTCCCTCCTAGGCTCTTTGAGGCTCCACTCCCAAGGCTCTGTCTCCTAAGATCTTCGAGGTTCCACCCTCCGGCCCACCCATTTGAGCTCCTTGAGGCTTCACACCACCCCCCTTTCCTACTCGCCTCAGCTCCTCAAGGCCAGCAGAGACCTTCTGCAGCTCTTGTTCGCTTATGATGGGGCTCTCCCCTGCCCGGGGCCCCATACCCCAGCCGCCTGGGGCCATGCTGCGCGGTCGTGGGGGTTCGTCGGGGCTCCCTGGGGGCCCAGAGCAGCCAGGGGACGGGGCGGTGGGGCCCAGGCCGTGCCGAGAGAGTCCGGCGTCCAGCTTCTGCTCCAGCTCTTGCAGCTCGGCCTCCTGCCTCCGCGGTGTCTCATCCTGCAGTTGCTGCTGGAGGTAGCGAAGCTTCTCCTGGGCGGGGAGGGAAGGCGGGGTTACGGCGTCCCGCCCCTTGCCTCCCACAGCCACCTCCACCCCAAAGCTGCCCACGGAACCCCCGAGATTGGAAAGTAAATGGATGTGGACTAGAATATCGGCAAGTCCCACTTCAAGTCTAAGTGGACTTTCCGCTAGGGAGGCTTGTCCCATTTGCAGCCTAGCTGGAGGCCAACTCACTTGAACCTCCAAATGCCTGCCTCCGTGTTTCCATCCAACCCACCACCCCCACTCCGGTTCTCGGTGGTGTCAAATTCCAGTCCCTCCCGTTTAGGAAGGACAATCGCAGCTTTTCCAACATTTTGCTGGAAAGTGAGTGGGAATTTGGGCAGGGCAGACATTCCTGCTCAGAGTCCGACACGAATCCCTCACCAAATGTGACTGTGCATGGAGGAATATGACCATGAACGTGAAGGGGCGAGTGTGGTGGTGGGACTGGCAGGGCGGGAAGTCCCACCTGAAGTCTACCTCAAGTACCTCGTGTGTCTGATCCTCTTCCCCAAATCCCCCCCTCACCTCCAGCAGGGCAGAGTTCTGCTTCAGGACGTTGGTTTTTATTTCGGCATCTTCCACCGACCGGGTCACCTTCCGGCAGTTCTCCTGGGTCAGGACACCAGGGCGGGGGCCCTGCCTTCCCATTCCAGTTCCGCCTCCCAACCCCTACCCTCGCTAGTTTCATATAGGCTCCAACCTCTCCGACAAGACACACCTACTTCTTCCCCCCCCCCCCCTCCCCAAGCCTGCCCTCTGCTCATTGGTCTGTCCCGTATCCTCCTGGTTCCCTTGACCTAAGGGATGCCTTCCTCCTTAGACCCCCTCCCAGGCTACTTGTCCACTTCCACCTTGCTCCTGGCTATGACTCCATGCCTCCTCACATTTCTTCCCACCCTCACCTCTTCCTACTTCCCCTCCCTTCTCCCCACCTCGCTCTTGCCCCCCAGCCGCTCACCTTGAGTTGACTACAGTACCCTTCCAGTTCTTCCGCTTCTTGCCGCCTTCTTTCTAGATTCTCACTCAGCACAGAACACTCACTCTGGCACACAGAAGGGAGGAGAGGTTAGCCAGAGCCACAGGGAATACCCCCTGGGGAGGAGAGTCTGGGCCCAAGGAAGGTCCCTTTCCCTTCTGAGCCTCAACCATCCCAACCTGGACAGTGGGTACACTGGGTTGGAGGAGAGCTGTAAGAGGGGAACGTGGCTGTGGAGGAAGAAGAGGTGTTGGGGGGGGCCCCCACCTGCAGCGTCTGCACGTGCTGGTTGACCCTGGTGGTCTTTTCCTTCAAGCTGGTGATGGAGTCTTTGGCACGGACCAATCCGCTGTTGACCCCACTCTGGGGAAAGAATGGGAGAAGGCAGGCCAGTGGGCGTGTGGGAGCAAACTGCAACCCCCCAAAAAAGGTCCAGAACTGGGAGGAGGCCAGGTTTACACCTCGATTCTGCCCTGGGATGGCTGTGTGACCTCGGGCCAGGGCTGCACCTCTTTGATTCTGGGTATTCCTGCTCCGTAAAACTGGGGGGTGGACTCGTTTTCTGCTTGGTGGGATGGAAGGAAAATAAGTAGGATCCAGGAAGGAGTGGGGGTTTGAGGGGTGCGCTCGGAAGTGGTTGAGAAGGATGGTCTCAACCAAACAGAGATAAATGCCCCTGGGATCCAGACATAAATAAGATAAACTGTTAAAAGACATGCTCTTTCTCTCCGAGCACTGGAAAAACAAGGATAACCCACCTTCCAGATATAAGCACTCACTGCGCACCAGGCCAAACACGCACATTTTTCCCTTTTATTCCTCAAAGGCACACCTCTTAAGGTTATTTGGCTCATTTTGCAAGTGAGGAAAATGAGGCTTAGAGAAGCAGTGACCCTTCAGAATTTAAACCCCGAGCCTTCGTTTTAAACCATGACACCACGCAGCCTCTGATCATCGCCACCCTATATCGCCAGAAAGTGCTTTGTGACTCATGCCAAGCACACTGTGGCTCAAGAGGGTTGCATGTGGCAGGATCCACTCTCTGCTCTTTCCACGTTTGCAGAGGAGTTAGCCCTGCCCGTGGCTGTCTAGCCAAAGACTACATTTCCCAGACTCCCTTGCAAGTAGGTATGGCCATATGACAAAGTTTCGGCCAATGGGATGTGAGTAGCAACGCTGTAGGCAATTTCTAAGTCACGCCTTTAGTAAAAGCGAAAGGGGGAAATGTTTCCCTTTCTTTTTTTTCTTTTTTTTCTTTTTTCTTTTTTTCTCTCTTACTGGCTGGAACGCAAAGTTGATGGCTAAAGGCTGAGCAACTATCTTGGACCAGTTGGAGGACGTGACAAGACAGAAGCCTGAATCCCCAGCACTGTGGAGCCCGTGTACTCAACTTACAAATGAGAGATGACATTTTCCATCTTGTTTAACCGCTGATATTTTGTGTCTTTTTGTTACCCCAGCCAAACGTGTAATTTAATTTCTGAACCACCAGAACACAGGAGCCTGTAACTTGCTGCATTTGAAGAGCAAGACTGCTATGCTTGTTGAGACTTTTATGCGAGAAATAAACTCTTACTTTAGCCAGTTACTTGGGTTTCCTTCACTGTTGCTGAACTAATAATACACGAAGAGAAGAGAGAGGACAATTTGCTCCTTTGTAAGATAGGGACAACATCACGTTTCTGGAATAATTGCTCCGGAGAGCAGATGTGAAAAGAAATATGGGATTAAGGTGATGTAAGTAAAATAGTGGAACCCCAAAATTCCACCTCTCCATAAAAACAATGAAAAAACTGCCCAAACCTGTAAGAGTCAAGTAATTGAGAAGATACAACCGTTATAAATGCATATGCACCCAACAGAGCTTTAAAAGGCATGAGAAAGGGGCGCTTGGGTGGCTCAGTCAGTTAGGCATCCAACTCTTGGTTTCGGGTGAGATCATAATCTCATGGGTGGTGTGATCGAGCCCTGTCGTCAGGCTCTGCACTCAATGGGGAGTCTACTTGAAGATTCTCTCCCTCTGCCCCTCAGTCAGTGCACACACATGCACACGTTCTCTCTCTCTCAAATGAATCTTAAAAAAAAAAAAGATTCTCTCTCTCCCTCTTCCTCTGCTCCTCCCCTCCTCTAAAAAAAGCTTAAAAAAAAAGAAGTCAATACAGAAAGAAATTTGGGGAACTAACAAATCTATGGAAACTAAACACAGTCATAAACAACCAATGAGTAGAAAAATCAAAGAAAAAAATAGAAAACACTTTGGGATGAAGGAAAGTGAAAACACAACATCCAAAAACCTATGGGATGCTGTGAAAGCAGTACTTTGAGGGAAATTTAGAGCTCCAAACACTTTCAAAAAAGAAGAAAGAAGTCAGAGTCAATAACCTAACTTTCCTCCTTAAGAAACTAGAAAAAGAAGAGCAAGACAAACCCAAAGCTAGCAGAAGGAAGCAATAAAGACTGGAGTGAGAAACACTGATATTGAGAATAGATGGAATCAGCAAAACTGGAAGTTGGTTTTTTGAAAAGTTCAACACAATTGACAAATCTGTTGGGGCAAGACTGATCACAGAAGAGAAGACTCAAATTACTAAAATCAGGAAGGAAAAAGGGGACATTGCTACCAAGATTAGGGAAAGAAAAAGGACTATAAGAGAATACTATGAACAGGATGCCTGGCTGGCTCGCTCAGTGGAGTGTGCAACTCTTGATCTCAGGGTTGTGAGTTCAAGCCCCACATCGGGTGTAGAGATTGCTTAAAAATAAAATATTTTATCTTTTTTTATTGTATTTTAGAGAGAGAGATAGAGCACAAGTGGAAGGAGGAGCAGAGAGAGCAGACTCTGTCTTGAGCGTGGAGCCTGATGTGAGGCTTGATCCACGACCTTGAGATCATGACCTGAGCCAAAATCGAGAGTTGGATTAACTCTTAACTGACTGAGCCACCCAGGCACCCCAAAATATTTTTCTAAATATATTTTTAAAGATTTTATTTATTTACTTGAGAGAGAGAATGAGAGAGAGCAAGCATGAGAGGGGGAAGGTCAGAGGGAGAAGCAGAGTCCCCGCAGAGCAGGGAGCCCAGTGCAGGACTCAATCCCGGGACTCCAGGATCATGACCTGAGCTGAAGGCTCAAGCAACTGAGCCACCCAGGCGCCCCCAAAATATTTTTTTGAAAAGGGAATACTGTGAACATTTGCGTGCCATCAAATTTGATTATTTTGATGAAACAGGGAAATCCCTAGAAACACACAAACTATCAAAAGTGGTTCAAAAAGAAATAGGACATCTGAATAGACCCTTAAGAAGTAAAGAAATTGAGTTAGTTCCAACAAAGAAAAGCCCAGTATCAGATGACTTTACTAGTGAATTCTACCAATCATTTAGGAAGTAATTGCTACCAATGCAACTCCAACTCTTCAAAAACAAAAATAGAAGAGGAGGGAGCAGTTTCTAACTCATTCTATGTGGCCGATCTTACCCTAGTACCAGAACCAAAGACATTCCAAGAAAATAGAACTAGAACCCAATATCCCTTCTGCATACAGCCACAAATCCTCAACAAAAGACTAGCAAGCCAAATCCAGAAGTATAAAAACAAGAGTTTACACCATGACCAAGAAGGATTTTTCCTAGGAATGCAAGTTTGGTTAACATATGAAAATAAATTTTTAAATCCATATGAAAATCAATGTAATATATTAATAGAATAAAAGGAGAAAACATACACAATCGTGCCAATAGACAGGAAAAGCGTTTGACCAAATCTGACCTCCTTTCATAATAAAAACACTCATCAACTAGAAATAGAAGGGAACTTCCTCATCCTGATGAGTGGCTTGTACAAATAACCCCCCACAAAATAATCGTGTTTTGAAATATGTCCACAGATTCTTTGACACCCCTTTAAAATGAGGAGCCTTATCCCCATCACGTGAGTGTGAGCTGGACTCGGTGACTCTCATACCTAGTAAACAGAATCAGAAGTGATGGTGTGTGATTTAAGAGACAAGTTCATGAGAGGAATCATGGCTTCCTGCTTGCCCTCTCTTGCTCTGGGGAGTAACTGCCATGTCATAGGCAGCCACTTGTGGGGAGACCCACGGGACCAGGAAGTGAGTCTCCCACTAAGAGCCGTGTGAACGTGGATGTGCAACCTCCAGCCCCAGTCAAGCCTTCGGATGACTGCAGCCCCTGCTGAAAGTTTGACTCCAACCACATGAGGGATCCTGAGCCAGAACCACCCAGCAAAGCCATTCCAGTTTGGGTGTTTGAAGTTTGGGGATGATTTGTTTCACAGCGATAGCTAACCAATACACAAAGTGATACTTTTAACCAAAGACCCAGAAGGTCTTGGGCTTCCTGTAGCCGTTCTGGGAAACAAGAAAAGCAGGTCCTGGGGTCAACTCAGTTCTTCCACTTAGTAGTTGTAGGACCTCAGGGAGGGGGCTTCACCTCTCTGAGCCTCTGTTATCCTCCCGGCCACATGGAGATCAGGCTAATAGCTACCCGCCCAGGGCTGCTGTTGGGAGGAACACAGGCTGGCTCAGAAAGGCTCTTGGTCAATACTTTCTGAGAAGGGTCAGTTTGGGTCCCTGGAGGTGAGTCGCAGCTTCACTGAGAACAGATCAGGGAGTGGTGAAGGCAGAGCCTGTCAGCCCTGGCTGAGAAGTAGATGGCATGATGGTGCGGGGAGGGCGGGGGGGTGCAGAGATGGGGACAAATCCCTCCGTGGTCACCTGCAGGCTGTAAGTCAGCGATCTAACCCCCACTCTGAGCCTGCATCAGTTTCCTTTCTCATAAAATGGGAATGATGATACCTTGGCTCAAATGGCAATGAGGAAGGGTCAACAAGATGGTATGATCAATAATGCAAGCTCAGTGATTAGTGCCAGAGTTGTTAAAAATAATGACAGCAGGGCGGGAATTACCAGGAAGGGGCTTAGTGCCGAGATCTCACAGCAGCCTCCAGGAGTTCTGCAGACAGCAAGACAAGTCCCAAGCAGAGGTCACAAGCCCTGCCCTGTGCATCTTTGCTTTGATTCACTGACCTCAAAAAGCAATACCACCATCTCAGTTCCTCCTCTGTCCTCATAAAGCTGTCAAAGCTTAAGACAGGAGCCAAAGCTGTCTGCTTCGTGTTCTCCTGCTGTTCTCTGTCCAGTCTGGGATTTGTCATCTCAACCACGGTCCCCACGCATCCAATTATCTTCCTTCTCTCTAGTTCTCTGGCTCACGTCTTTCTGGATCTCTCTTCCTCCCCACCCCGGTCTCTGCCCCCTATCTCTCTGAGTCTCTGTCCCCGGTCTCTGGATTCTGTGTCCCCTCTCTGGATCTCTGTCCCCCTCTCTCTGGTCTCTGTCCCTCCTCCCGGGTCTCTATCCCCCCCCATCTCTGGACTCTGCCCCCCTCTCGCTGGTTTTCCGCCCCCTCCTCTCCTCTTGTCTCCAGCACTCTCTCCTGATGTGGTCCAGGTGCCGAGTGCCAGGATGTGCTCTTGTCCACGCTCCCCCTGTTCTGCACAATACTCCTGGGTGTTGGCCATCACTACTTTTCCATTTCACAGAGAAGGGACCTCAGTCCCCTCGGAGGCTGCAGCATCCCTGCAGCCCCACAGTGAGCTCTCCCCTGGGTGTCACGATCCGCTGGGGAACATGACTCAGAAACCGCTCTGGTGGGAGGCAGACCTCTGCAGGTGCTGTCTGAGCAATGCTCACAGGGAGGGAGGACACTGTTCTGGCCGGGGGAGATGTCTCTCTGCCCGGTTCTCTTCTCTCCATCTGGCCCTTCTCTCCTGGACCCTAGCCCAGCCTCCTGTCCCGCCTCCCTGCCTCCAGCCTCCGCCTTCCAAACATCCCCACACCAGCTGCAGAAGAATCTTCTAGGGAAAGAAAGGACCTTTGCTCTCACATTGCCTGGCTTCTAGTCCTGGCCCTGTCTCTTACAGGCTCTCCTGCCTTGCAAAGGTCACTCCACCTCTCTGGACCTGTTATTTTTGTTTTCATCTTTAAACTGGTAATTGTACCAGTTCCCTGGCAGAACTTCTAAGGGAAGAAAAGGAGACCCCCACCACAATGCCTGGCACATAGTGGGTGCTCAGTAAATGGGACTGGAGTCCAAACTCCTAAACTGTTCCTCTCCCCCTACCCAGGAACCTTCAGTGGCTCCCCATTGCCCTTAGACGTGCACCCACATTTCTCAGCCTCTGTGACCTCTGCCTTCCCCACTCCAGCCTCGTCTTTCTCACACACCACACTCCAGCCCCAGAGTCCAGTTTGTAGTTACTCCCCTTCTCCAGGCTCTTTTAAACCCCTGTCCTTTTTGCACTTGACTGTGCCTTCTAGCTAGAACACCATTCCTTGTTTTCGGCTTGGGGAACTCCTTCCTTATCTTCAAGATCCAGCTTAGGTATTGCCTTTTCTGGAAAGCCTCCCTTGGTCATGGCCAACTGGGCCAAGGCCACCCTCTTTAGGGCTCCCACAGTGACCTCTGCTGCCCCATCAATGCACCCAGGGTGCCCCCCCAACCCCTAAGGCTGCCTCCTCCCCTTATAAGCTGCGTGACCTCGGCCGTGCTATTTAACCTTTCTTACCTCAATATCTTCATCTGTGAAATGGGGACAAATAATCATAAGCAACACTTCTAGGCTCACAGCCAGCTACTGTGCTAAATAAACACTTTACATGAAGGAGCCCCACTTCATTGTCATGACAACCTCATGAAGTGGGTGTGGTTACGTCCAGAACCCCGTCTTGCTCTATTTCCTACACCAGGGCCTGGTGCATTGTAGGTGTTCAAGACATATTTATTGGAAGAATAAACACATGCGTTTCTACGATACGGATGGGGAAACCGAGGCTCCTGGAACATAGAAAGTGCTCGGTAAGTGCTACTGTATCTTATTAGCATCATTATGACCATGGTTATTACTCATGTAATTCTCAGAGTCAGTGTCAAGTCCAGTTCAGGGCCTGGCCCAGCGGAAGCCTGGCCGGGATAGAGGTTGGCAGGGAAGTTAAAGGGTCAAGCCATAGCACTCCATGCTCTAGTAGGAATTCTCTAAACTCCCCCTGGCTCTCGCTCACCTCCCAGTTTTGCCTCAGATGTGTAGGTGATCCCCTCAGAGAACTCCTACTATACCGTCAAAGCCCAGGTCCAACACTACCTCCTCCAGGAAGCACTCTCTGATATTCCCAGCCTGGTTTGAGTAGCCCTTCTCTGGGATACCCAGTGTTACCTCCATTATGGAAATTTATCACCCCAGTCTGTCTCTGTCCGCCCCCCCCCCCCCCGACCAGGAGCTTCCCAAGTTCAGGAACCTGGCCTAACTCCCATCTCTGACTCCAGCCTCACCCAGGACATGTGGAGATGAGTGGATGACCTAAAGACCAATTCCTAGGCAACAAGCATCATTCCACCCGGGATGGAACTGAGTCATGGCTGGCCGTTCTGGGAGGAGAAGGCAGTTCCTCTGGGCCTCAAGGGTCACGAGAACCTTCTCATTCCAAGTCAAGAAGACCCCCCATGCCCCACTCTCAGTATTTGCCTACCACCAGGGTGAAGACCCTCGTCTTCCCCAGCCAGGGCCCCTCACCAGTATTTCCGTGATGTCTGGGTCATCTGAAGCCCAGGGTGGGGTGGGGGAGGCAGGCGGCACCGGCAGCGCAAGCGGGCCACTGTCATCCGTGGTTGAGTCTGTCCCCGAGGAGTCCGTGGGCTCCATGGCAGCCAGGTTGAGCAGTGACACATTGGTGCAGGCCGAGGACCGTTTGAGGTTCAGGCACCAGTGCATTGGCTCGTGGGACATCCGAGGCTCCACCCTGGGGAGGAGAAGCTGGCAGGGGGCTCAAGGTGCAGCCCACATGGGTTCAGCCCCTCCCACCTCCCTGTCTCCACACCCTCTGCTCTGACTCCCACCTCGCCACCCACTTTCTTCTTCCTCCTCTGCCCCCGCTGCCTAATGTCTTCTTCCTTCTCCATCCCCGCTGCCTGCTTCCTTCTTCCTCCATTAGTCCTCCCTCCTTCTCCTGAGTTTTTCCTTCCCCACTAACCTTTTCCTCTCTCCCCACTACCTTCTTCCTCTCTGCCTCCCCAACCCTGCCACCATCCTCTTGTCTGCCCCTCCTCTGCTCCCCCTCCTCTGTCCCCTCCTCTACTCCCCCTCCCCTTCCTCCAGCACCCACGGTGGGACTCGTGCTCTGTTGGAGGCAGCGCTGGGCGCTAGGACCGTCCCCGACAGGGTGCGACAAACCCACCCGTGGAACGACACGGCCTTCTTTTTCTTCGTGATCCCCTTGGCCGGGGTGGTCACCCCCCCAGGAGCCTCGGGGACCACCTGGGAGCGGCTCTCGACCCCCGCAGGGGGGTCCCCGGCCTCATGGATCTCTTTGGACTGCCAGATTGTCTTCACCACCACGCTCGCCATGGCGTGTGGGGGGCCCTGCTCCCAGGGGCTCCTTCCTCTGAGACTCTCCACCTACTCTGACCAGGGACCCTCAGAGTCCCTGTCCCCACAGCCTGCCTCATAAAGGACCCAACCACTGGGCCCCAGTAAGGGGGGGGCGTAGGAGTAGAGAAAGGTACTGGCCAGCACGTTCCCCCAGGGGGTTTCTGTGAACATCTTCTAGTTCTTTTTTTTTTTTTTT
>CM052888.1:45174492-45210223 GCA_028534135.1 Potos flavus
TGTAGGTCTATCTCTGCATCTAAGCCGCCCCCAATTTAAATACATGGTCGCGGGGGGCGCCTGGGTCAGTTCAGCGTTTGACTTCGACTCAGGTCATGATTTCAGGGTCTTGGGACTGAGTTCCGTGTTGGGCTCCACGTGCAGCAGGGAGTCAGCTTCTCCCTGTGCCCCTCCCCCTGCTCGTGTGCTCTCGCTCATTCAAATAAATAAATAAGATCTTTTTTATTTATTTATTTGACAGAGAGGAAGTGAGAGAGGGAACACAAGCAGGGGGAGTGAGAGAGGGAGAAGCAGGCTCCCCGCCAAGCAGGGACCTGGATGTGGGGGGCTCGATCCCAGGACCCTGGGATCATGACCCAAGCCAAAGGCAGTTGCTTAACTGACTGAGCCACCCAGGCACCCCTAAAAAAATAAAGTCTTAAGAAAAAAAAAAAAAACAAGGGGTGCCTGGGTGGCTCAGTGGATTAAAGCCTCTGCCTTCGGCTCGGGTCATGATCTCAGGTTCCTGGGATTGAGCCCCACATCGGGCTCTCTGCTCAGCGGGGAGCCTGCTTCCCCCTCTCTCTCTGCCTGCCTCTCTGTCTACTTGTGATCTCTCTCTCTCTGTCAATTAAATAAATAAAATCTTAAAAAAAAAAAAATAAGGACATGGTTATGGTGCCCGCATGGCTCAGTCAGAGGAGCGTGCGACTCTTGACGTCAGGGTCATGAGTTTGAGCCCCATGTTGGGTGTAGAGATTACTTAAATGCATGAATAAATAAACTTAAGAAAAAATAAGGACACGGTCATCTTGGATTAGGCTCCAACTCAAATAACCTCAACTTAACTTGATCATCTGCAAAAACCCTGTGTCCAAATAGTCAAATTCACAGGTCCTGTGGGTTAGGCCTTCAACATGGAGACAGGATGATGTTAGGACACAGCTCAACCCACAACAGAGATGAACTACGTCGATGTCTGAAACTTACACTTTGTATGTATCGAAACACAAAATGGATCGATGGAAGGAGGGAGGGAAGGTCAGATGGAGAGAGACATGGTAGAGCAAGTGGAGTACGATGTTAATAAGAGAATGGAGGTCGAGAGGGAGGCCATATGTGTGTTGGCTGTGCAGTTGTTTCAACTCTTTGAATATTTAGAAATTTTCATAATAAAATGTTGGGGTAGAAACTTGGTGATGGGCATGAAATGGTCTGATGCGGACAAGTTGCTTTAAAATAATCCAGTGGGAGGTGGGGGCCGCCTGGCTGGCTCAGTTGGTGGAACGTGTGACTCTTGATCTTGGGGTTGTGAGTTCAAGCCCCACTTTGGGCATAGAGTGTTTAAAAATAAAATCTTTAAAAATAATCCAATGAGAGGTGAGGAAGTGAAGTGGAGGGGTTACAGATGAAAGAGACAAGGTCATATGTTGAGAATTGTTGGAACTGGCTCTATATGGGTGCATTATTCCCTCCCGCTTTGGGTATTTTTGAGTATATTTGAAATTTTCTGTAATAGGCTTTTTTTCTGAGAGAGTGAGAGAGAGCATGGGCATGGGGGTGGGGGCAGAGGGAGAGAGAGAATCTTAAGCAGACTCTGCTCATAGTGTGGAGCCCAAGGTGGGGCTCGATCTCATGATCCTGAGCTCATACCCTGAGCCGAAATCAAGAGTTGGACGCTTAACCAACTGAGCCACCCAGGTGCCCCTGAAACAGACTTCTTCAAATGCTGCACAATGTGTTTGAAAAATGACAGGGAGCGCTTACTTTAATTCCCCTACATCCAGCAGTTCTCTCTGGAGCTGAGATCTGAGGCTGGGGGAGGCAGGGGATGGGGTGTTGTGTAGGAATGGGTCTGGAGGGTCTCAGTGGTCGAGAGGAGGCCACTGTGACTGGAGCGTTTATGCGGGGGAAGGACACGGCTGATTGATGTTGTAAAAAGTGTCCTGGTGTTTGTGGGGGATGGACTGTGGGTGGCCAGGATAGAAGCAGGGAGAGCCGTGAGACACATCACTATAAGATTCCGGGTAAGAGAGGATGGTGATGGTGGTCTGTATGGGGTGAGACAGTGGCCACAGAGAGGCGGCCGATTTCAGATGTGTTCTGCCCTTAGTTTGGGGTGAGGGACAGGGACGGGTTCTAGCAAGAGTGCCCGAGAGATTGATGGAGGGCCCATTGGCCCCAATGGGAAGACTGGGGATGAATCCAGTTTTTCTGGAGAATATCAAGAGTTGGTTTTCGGAGGCCAGATTCTTAGAAGCTCTTGCTGCTTCAATCCATGAGATCCTTGAGGGGCTCCTGGGGTTTCCTCTTAAATGCTCCACCTTAAAGCCAAAAAGGGCCTGCTCAAAGCTCATTAGATGCCCCCCAAATGTGCACTTGTTCATAGTCAGGTTTTAAAACCTAATAGTGGGTAAGCCCATGAGCCCCTGAGCCCCATCACGATCTTGCTCAAGTCAGCCCTGTAATTCTTCTTCTTTTTTTAATGGTCCTATAATTCTCTGGTAACCAAGTTCACAGCCACTATCAATGGCTTGTGGCTGCTGAGTGCCTGCAATGTGGTGAGTCTCATCCAAGATGTGCTGTAAGTAGAAAACACAGATTTCAAAGACTTAGGAAAATTAGGGATGCCTAGGAGGCTGTCTGTTAAGCGTCTGCCTTTGGCTCTGGTCCTGGGATGGAGTCCCACATCAGGCTCCTTGCTCAGCAGGGAGCCTACTTCTCCCTCTGCCTGCCTCTCTCCCTGCTTGTGCTCACTCTCTCTCTTTCTGACAAATAAATAAATAAAATCTAAAGGAAAAAAAAAGACTCAGGAAAATTAGAATGGCAAATATGTTGCAATGACAATATTTGGTTATATTAGGTTAAATACATTATTAAAATTTCACCTTTTTAAAAACTTTTCTAAAAAATGTGGCCAGAGTAAATTGAAAATTATTTATGTAGCTCTCACTGTATTTCTATTTGTAAGGATTGCTCTAATTCAACAGGGCTTAGCACAAGAGTTCCTCGGGGTGGGGGTGGGGTCCATGTCTGCCCCCACACAGGATCAAACAATCCCAGGTTTTCTAGAAGGTTAAATTGGCCTTCCCAATCTGCCTCCCTATTAGAACTTTGCTTTAAGGCCTAGTCTTAAAAATTAAGTTTTGGCTACCTCATGGGCTCTGGAGTTGGGTGTGTGTGGAGGGAGGACTGAGTTCCCCCACCTATCTATGGCAGGACCTTATTTCAGGACATCCTTCTCCCCCACCCCCGCACCCACTGGCAAACCGGAGTTAACTCCATCTGGCCCCAGGTGGCTCTGGGTGAAGGGTGGAGGTGGCAGGTGACCACAAGGTAGAAAGTTGAAGCAGGAAAGACACACTTAGATGCACTTTTCCTATTTCTTGGGACTCTCCATGTCTCTCTTCGCATCCCTTAAAAAGAGGACAAGTTCGAACCCCATTACTAATATATATTTTTAAAAGTATTATCCTTAGGGAGAAAGTTTCTTCCCTATGTCACGAGTGGGCCCCTCCAGTCCTTGCAATGCTTAATGTATCTCTCCCTGGGAAGGACTTTTTCCAACTTATATTCCTCTTAATTGTTTGTTGTTTTTAACGGGGCTGCTGTCTGTTCTTTGGAGGCAGACGGCATCCCCAACCCGTATTAGGAAGGGACTCTAAAACAGCTGAGCATGCCCTTTCTCCTGGAACCCAGAATGATTTTCCCAAGACCCATTCCTGGAAGCCCAAATAGATTGATCCATTAAACCCGGAAGGCACACCCCGGCTCTTGTCCTGGTCCCCATCTCCTCCACCACGTCCCCACCCCCACTTCAGGATTCAGAGTAGAATCACAGGATCCAGGACACTCCCTCAAGACTAACTCCAAGAATACTAGGCTACTGAGATTAGAAGAGCGATGTGGGGTTTAGTTCCTCTAAATGACAGAAATGGACTCTGCAAGTTCCCTTTGCCCCAAATTTCTCAATAGCCTGGGGCATGGTAGTTCTTGAGGCTTTGCCTTCCCCAAAATCAGTCAAAGAGGGTCTCGGGGTGCCAAAGGGGTGGTGGTTGGGCCAAACCAAGCAGATTCTTCTCTTCCTTCCTTTTAACCAGCGTTCTTCAGTACCAGGTCCCACTCTTGCTCAGGAGGAACTCCCAAGTTTGGTGGAGGAGAGAGTCACGATTTGATATGGTATCTGTAGAATGGCGTTATGGGGGGAAAAAATAAAGCATTGTATATTGGAAAGTGGTTAAAAAATAAAATATGGTTTAAAATCCCCGCTCTGTCATGCTGAGCTGTGTGACCTTGGGCAAATCATGCAACCTCTCTGGACCTCAGGTTTAAGTTCCGCCTAATGGGGCTGGATTTAAATTACTGTTTCCTCGGTTCTGAGATACTAGGTTTCGACATCGCGGCCGCTAGATAAGGGAGGGGTAGGGGTGAGGGAAGACTTCCTGGAAGATTTAGGAGTCGGGGGTGGAAAAGAGGAGGGAGAAAGGGAAACAGGGGAACGCTTGCGCAGTAAACATCTCACATTTTCTTGCCCCTCCCAACCACTTCTCTGCAGCAGGGAATTGCAGGCGACGCTCCACCTATCCTAGCCCAGCTGAGTGACAACCCCCGTTCCCCTTTCTTCTCTACCTATGATCGCCCTTCTCCCTCCCCAACAACCGCCCAGTCGGGGGCGGGAGTAGGGCAAATCTGGCGAATCCGCGGCGCCTGCGTAGGCGATCTACCCGCTCATTGGTCATGATCAGCGCAAGTTCCGCCTCCCCGAGCCCACTCCTCCGCCTTCCTTCGTGTCAATCCCTCCCTTCGCCGGATCCAATCAGCGTCGGACCCGGCCGCACGGAGGGGGCGGTCCCACCATACGTAACCGAACTCCTCCCGTCTCTCGGGCAACGCCCCTTCCCCCTCCCTTACTGCGAACGGAAATAGCGGGCCACTGGGCCAATCGTAGCAGCGTGCCTTTGTCCAGCAACCAATGAGAGAGAAAGCAGGGGGGAGGGGTGAGCCCGAGTCTGAGCGACAGTAATCCGAGCCAATAGAAGGCTGATAGCTCAGGACGGCGGACGGGAGGGGCGGGACTGGGGGCGGAGCCGCGGCCTGCCGCCCGCCCGCCCGCCAGCCCGCCCTCCCCCAGCGGCCGGCTCGGCTCCTCGGCGCTGCTTTGGGGTCCTTTCCTCCTGGTCCCCGCCTGCCAGCCCCCACCGCGCTGTGCCCTGCCCGGCCAGGCCTGGAGCCGACACCACCGCCATCATGCCGGCCGTCTCCAAGGGCGATGGGATGCGGGGGCTCGCGGTGTTCATCTCCGACATCCGGAACTGTGAGAGCGCGGCCGGGGGACACTGGAGGGAGGGGGAGCGTGGAATTGAGGGGCTCGGGGATTACAGAGGGGCCCTGGGCATGGAAAGCCACTGCGGTCGTAGAGGGAGAGGATAGAGAGGCCCCGGGGGGAACTTTAGGGTGGGGGGAATGGAGGGACTTAGGGTGTCATAGAGTGCCTCTTGAGGTGACGACACGGAGTGGCTAGAGGCGTCCGCGAGGGTCTTAAAGGAGAGGAGGCTAGTACAGTCCCAGGGCTGGGGACATAGAGGTGTCCCCTGGGAATGATAGAAAGACTTGGGGAACCTATTAGTGACGGGGTTAGAGAAATCCCTGATGCCTATAGAAAGGGAACGAGGTGCATGGGTGGGGGGGTACCCCGTGGAGCGATAGAGTGGGAGAGGGCCAGAGGGGACCGGGAGAACGTAAAACACGGGAAGCATATGGGGCCGGGCCTTGAGGGCCTGGCTGAGGGGGTGTCATAGAGGGGAAGGGGCTAGGTAGGTCACTGAGGCTCCTGGCTAGTACACGGAGAGGGCCCGAAAGTAATAGAAAGTCCCAGGGGGTTGGGGAGGAGCGATGGGAAAGTGAGGGACTGTAGTGGGACCCCGATGAGGGATTGAGGGGCTCCAGGATGCAGGATGGCTTAGGAGACATGGAGGTTGGTGGAGAGTGGGCTAGAAGGGTCACTAAGGGAAGAGGAGGGATCAAAGAATACAAAGAAGAGTTGTGCAGGTGGACAGTCCTTAGGAAAACCTGAGACAGGAAGTTGGGGGCCTGGAAAGAAGAAGGCATTGTAAAGTGGGGGTTTGGGGAATGTGCCAGAAGGGGGAGGGCCCAGAGCTCAAAAACAGGCCCAGGGAGCCTTAGGAATTTTCTGAGAAGAGATCTGGAAGTCTGGGGGTTGGGGGAAGCCTGGTCCCAGAGAGAGGTCAAAGATCAGGGAGCAGGCCAGTCCTGAATCTGGAGCCCTCTCCCATCTGACCACATCAATATGGGGACAGTGATCATCAGCAGGAAGGGTTGTCGTGACGAGGAGAGACCTGGCGCCAAGTGAGCTCCCAACTCCTGAGAGTGGGTGTTGGTGTTTGGTGCTGCCAAGTGCTTCGGAGGCTATATCCGCATGGGCTCTAGGGTCAGCCAGACCTGGGTTTGAGTTTGGGCGCTGTCACTCCCTAGCCATGTGACCTTGAATGGGAGACTTCACCTCTTGATTTCCTCATCTGTCAGGAGGGACTGCTGACTGCACCTTCCTGATGAGGTTGTTGTGATAATATATGTGACTGAGGCCTTTTGCACATTCCAGGCCCTGGATGGTCTTGGCTGTTGTTTTTGTCATTCGGGGGATCTGACGCGTGGCCTCTGTTGCATGCCCAGAGATTATCTTAGAATTTAGTTGGTACGAAAGGACCTGGCACGTAGTAGGTGCTCAGTGAACGAGAGGTGTGGAAGAGATTGTGTGTCAGGTGGAGGAGAGATGTGATGGTTGTTATGGAAAGAGGTGAGTAAGGAGGGGCTGTGGATCAGGTGGGGGGCCAGCTGTCGGGAGTGGGTGTGCCTTGCCCTCGATGGCTACCAGCGATGTGAAGCAGTGTGACTCTGGGCAAGTCACTTAATCTCTCTGACACTCAGTTTTCTTTCTTTCTTTTTTTTTTTAAGATTTATTTATTTATCTTAGAGAGATCATGAGTGGGAGGGGCAGAGGGAGAGGGGGAGAGAGAATCTCAAGCAGACTCTGCCCTGAGCTGGGAGCCCAATACGGGGCTCAATCTCACAACCCTGAGGTCATGACCTGAGCGGAAATCGGGAATCAGGAGTCGGCTGCTCAACCAACTGCGTCACCCTGAGGCTCAGTTTTCTTGTCTGCAAACTCCCCCGATAAGAGCATCTTGTCTCTGAAGGTTCATTCATTCATTCATTCATTCATCCAGCAAATAGTTTTTGATCGCTACTTTTTACACTGTACCTGGGACCGGGCTACAACAGTGAATGAGAATCCCCGGCTTGGGAGCACCCAGGCCGTGAGGGACATAGAAAAGAAACACAGAACTACAATAAATGATACCATGCCAGAGGCTGACTGGTAGTGGGAAGGAAAGGAGGGAAGGAAAGGTGAGGAGGGACCAGGATTGAGATGATGCTTGGGTAGGCCTCACCAAGGAGGTGACATGTGAGTAGACTTTTGAGTTAAGTGAGGAAACAGGCCCTGCAGATTTTGGAGGGAAGGGAGGGTGCAGACAGAGGAATGATGCATTCAAAGGTCCTGGGGTTGCAGCATGCTTGGCGTGTGTTTTGGTAAGAGCGAGGGGACCCGTGTGGCTGAAGCTGAGGGGGAAAGGGCAGGAGATGAGGGGAGAGAGGGGACAGGGATTGTGGAAGGCTTTGTGGGCCTTTCTCTGGGTGAAACGAGAGTGGCGGGAAGGTTTAGAGCACAGAGGGGACGTGAGCTGATTGATGTTTTAAAATAATTCCTCTGCTGCCATGAAGAGGACAGACTCGAGAGGCAGTGGCGGAAGCGGGCAGATGATTAGGGGCTGCTGCAGGCATGCAGGTGAGAGGTGGTGTTGGCTTGACTGGGGAGAGAAGGGAATGGTGAGAAACGGTTGGTTTAGGGACAAATTTTGAAGGATTTGCAAGGAGATTGGATGATGGGGGCGGGGAAGGAAAGAGAAAAGGGGTCGGCATCACTGCAGGACCTCGGACGGGAGACTCTGACTTGGGGCGGGTAGAGGTAATTTGGCCAAATGAGTTGGAGCTAGGGAATCAGGGATTCATTCCTCTTGTTCTTTGTCTTCTCATCAACTAATTGTCGAATGGCTGATGTGTTTCAAACCTTATGGAGGGTGCTGGGGACACAGTGGCGAGCAGGATAGATCTGTGTGTGTCCCTATGAAGCTTCCAGCCCCATGAAGGAGACAGGTACTGCGTAGAAACCGTAGCGGTCCTTCTCACAGACACGTGAATACGGAGGTTCATGGTAGGGTTAGTCACCGTAACCCCAAAATGGAAGCAAACAACCCAAACATCCATCATCGCATGAATGGATGTACAAAATGGGGTCCACCACACCATGGAATATTATCAAGCCATTAAAAAGAACGACACACATGGGGGCGCCTGGGTGGCTTAGTCGGTTAAGCGTCTGCCTTCGGATCAGGTCATGATCCCAGGGTCCTGGGATCGAGCCCCATGTTGGGCTCTGCACTCAGCGGGAAGCCTGCTTCTCCCTCTGCCTCAGCTCCTCCCCCCTGCTTGTGCTCTCTCTCTCTCTCTCAAATTAAAACAAACAAACAAAAAAACTGTTTAAGAAAAAAAGAATGATGCACACTACAACATGGATGAACTGTGGTGAAAACCTCATTCTAAGTGAAAGAAGCCAGACACGAAAGGCCACATATATGAATTCATTTGTATGAGATGCCCAGAACGGGCAAATCCATGGAGATAGAAAGTAGGTTAGTGGCCACATAGGGCCGGGTAGGGGGTGATGGAAGGTGGAGTGATTGCCAGTGAACGTAGGGTTTCTTTTTGGGTTGATGAGAATGTTCTGGAAATAGATCATGGTGATGATTGCATGAGACTGGATATACCGAAGACCACTGAATTGCATGCTTTAGAATGGTGAACTTTATGGTATGTGAATTGTATCTCAATTTTTTACTGTAAGTGGAAAAAACTTGTAGCTGCCCTAAGTCCAGTGACCGAGAAGGCCACAGTGTTGGGAGAATGAAGACTGTCTGGTTGCATTGCCCAGACAATGTGGCAGAGTTTGCCAGGCCAAGGGAGGTGGGGAAGAGCTGTGAAGGCAGAGGGACAGCCGTGCAAAGGTCCTGAGGCCCAGCGGAGTCTGATGTGCCTGGTGCACAGGAGAGTGGGATGGGAACTGACATCAGGCGTCAGGCGAGTGAGCCGAGGCCAGGTTGGTGTTTGTCCTGAGAGCGCTAGGGAGGGTTTCAAGCAGGAGCGAGGGGAAAGAAGGCCTGCAGGTTGTGGGTGAGCCAGCGCTCAGAGATGAGCAGGGTCAGGAAGGGGAGGGTTGTGGAGTCCTCATGCTGGAGAGTCTGAACGCTTAGTGGAGTTCAGGGGAAAGACTGTAGAAGGAGGTGAAAGGCAGGCTTTGAGAAGGAGGGCAAGGAAGGGCAAATTCTGCAGATAAGAAGGGGAAAGGTTTGGGCTGGGCGCAGCCTGAGGGCATGGTCCTGTGCTGTCTTGAGCGGGGAATCTGAGCGGGGAATCTGCCTCTCAGTCACTTAATCTGACCGGGAGCTTCCAGGGCCCAGGCTGGGGCTGTCTGGCTGTCTCCTCTCTAGGGCCCCCGCTCCCCGCAGGCCTGGGGAAAGTTTGCGAGGGAGTGAATGGGAAGAGGGGTGCTGGGTTGCCACAGTGCCCTGAGCTCCTCCTTTAGGGTACGTTCTACTCCAAATTGTGACCCATTCCTTTTGTGACTTCTCCCCCAGGCCCTCGAGCACAGGCCCTGCTCTGATCCTTCCCTGGGTCCCCAGGCCTGCCAGCTGGGTCCTCAGGAGACGTTTGCTAGTTGAAAGAATAAGTGAATGAATGAATGAATGAATGAGCAAACAAACCAATCTTTACTGAGCACTGATTGAGTGAGGGACACGGCTCTGGGTAATGGGATTGCAACAGTGAACAGAAGTCCCTCTCCGTGGTGCTCATATTCTAAGGGGAAACAGATCAGTACACAAGTAAATATATAGTATTCAGGTGTACAGACAGGTGGTGGGGGCGGGGGTTGAGAAGAAATAGAGCAGGAAGGGGATATGGGGACAAAGTTAGGGATAGTGCTCTTCTATAAGTTGGTCAGAGAGTCTCTTGCTGAAAAGGTGACATTGGCGCAAAGAATCAAATTTGGTGGGTGAATTAGGCCTGCACAGATCTGGAGGAGGACACTCTTGGCAGCCTGTGCAAAGGCCCTGAGGCAGGACTGTGCTAAGAGGAATTCGAGGAGGAGGAGGAGGAGCACCAGGAAGAGGAGGCCTCTGATGGCGGCGAGGGTGGGAGTTGTGGTCAGAGAGGAAACTTGTGGATCTGTAGGGCCCAAGGGATGACAGTGAGAATTCGCCTTTAGTCTGAGTCACCTGGGAGCCATGGAGGGATTTGGAGCCCAGAAGGGACAGGATCCCTCTGGCCTCTGTGGAGAGACCAGAAAGAATGAGTCTCACTTTGGTCGTTCTCCAACATCAGTGTGCCATTGGGGGCCCCCTACCCTACCCCGGGCCCTGCACTTTAAGGAACGAGCTTTAGGTTGCGAGTGTCCTCGAGATGTTGAAGACAGACAGCCCCAGGCTTGGCCTCACCCCCTTCAGTGTGTCATCTAGTGCTCAGGGTCCACAATCTGCATTCAACACCTTTCCTGTGCGAGGACTATTCCGAACGTGGGGATGCCCCCTGGGAATGAAGGAGCCGCTCATCCCTGCACCGTACACCCTTCCCTTAACCTGTAATATGCCAGGCCGCCGCTCCGGGATGGTCTTTGCAGCCTCGTTCAGTTTGCAGCTGGCTGTTCCAGGAGACTATTTCCTCCCTCAGGGGTGGTGATGACTTTGCTAGCACAAGCACCATGTAACCCAGCCAGCCGGATAGAGAAATTGAAATTTTCCAGTAGCCGCATTACCAAAGTACAACCAGTAAAAGCAGCTTTAATATGTTTTATTTACACCAGCACGTTCACCAGATTATTTGAACATGTAATCCATACTTTCACAATTATTCACGAGACGGTTTATGTGCCTTTCTCAATGAGGCCACGTTTTCACTGGGAAACCCTTGCTCCGTATTTAAGAGTTCGCAACACTTACGAGTCGAAAAAGCAGATTCGCAAAGTACCCAGGTTGTTCCAAACATACCTTGTGGTGACTGAACTGAGAATTGGTTTTTAGTTTTAAATGTATGGAAGATGCGAATTTCATCCCTCAGTAGCACCGACCACGTGTTGGGTGCCTAGTGGCCTCACGTGGCCCGTGGCGCCTGCATTGGGCAGTGCAGAGCCAGCGTGTTCTGGATTCTGTAGTGGTCCAGAGTTAACAGGCATCAGCTTCCAGAACTCTCTTTGGGGACTCTGGGCTGTTGGGACTCCTGTCGGGGTCCTAGTAGAGAGGAACGTCTATTACCTTGTATGGTAAGCAGGAGCTGTCCCCCGCTGCAGTACTGGACCCCAGGGCCTGCTACCCCCGGAAAAGTACCTCAGTCCCTCCAGGGCGGAGGAGCGGGGTTTTTAGGATGCCTTCGGTGGCAGGGACAGACCACGTGTTGCTGCAGCTTAGCGCCCGCACACGAAACACTTGAGCTCCCCTCACTAGCGGAAGCCCCAAGGTAGGGCAGGTCCTCAGCCTTTCCTTGCCCTGGCCTGCAGCAAGCCCTCTTTTCCACCCGCACGCTCCTCACAACCACAGCTACCAGGGGGCCCCGCAGCCTCCCATGGCTCCCCAGCACTCTGAGAAAACCCGGAAGAGTCTAGGAGGGCTGGGTCTGCCTGCTGTGCTAGCTAGCCTCCAGGCCTTTGCACGGCCTGGAGCACATTTCCTCTTATTTCTGCTTGGTCCAGTGCCGCTCCGAATTTTGATCCTCAAATCCCAGGAGCTGTGTACCAAGAAGACTTCCTCCCCTGGTCTGAATCCAGCCTCCCAGCCCCCATCATGTTTGCCTGTGTCAAAGTACTCGCTTGTCCCCGTCAGCCTCCTTTCCAATCCAGGAGCTCTCCCGGCACAGGGCTTGTGTGACTCATCCCTGAGCCTGGCCCAGGGAGTGTTTGAGGATAAGAAATCCCTTTAAAATGCCCGGACACGCTTGCATCCCTCCCGTGATGGTGAGCTCATCCCCCCGTCGCTGGCTGGCCCTGAGTGCTGGAAAGTTGTTTCTTCCATTAGCCTAGTTCTGTCCCAGCTGCCCTCAGCCCCTCTCTTCCATGTGTTACCCTCAGCAGCACCCATGTGCTATCTCTGGGCACCCAGGCTATTACTTGCCTCTAGATCTCTGCAGAGACGTGCCCCCCGCCGGGATGCCCTCCCTCCAAGGCTGCAGCCCCTTCTCTCCTGGAAACCTGATGCTTTCTTCTCTCTGCGAATTCTTCTTCTTCTTCTTCTTTTTTAAGATTATTTATTTATTTGAGAGAGAGAGCATGAGCAGGGGAGAGGGGGAAGCAGACTCCCCGCTGAGCAGGGAACCCGACGCAGGGTCGATCCCAGGACCCTGGGATCACGACCTGAGGCAAAGGCAGATGCCTCACCAACAGAGCCACCCAGGCGCCCCTGTGAATTCTTTTTTATAGCAAAGTGTATCAGTTGTGCAAGAAGCAGTATCAAATAGGTGTGGACCATTAAAGACTCTTTAAAGACAAACTATACACACACATACATATATTCTCTAAATATTCCTTAAATTGTCCCTATCTGCTTGATATAGTCTTTTGCATAGCTGACTGCTTGTCTATGAGCATATATTTATATGTAATTTATGAGACTGACGCGCTACCTACTGCGCTGAGGCACCTTTTTATATGTAATTTAATATACAAGTATAATAACTTATATGGAGATAGCACATGTGTAGAAAAGCCCACAGATCATAAATGTCAAGCTTGATGAACTCTTCCTGACTGAACACAGTTGCGGAATCAGCCCCCAGAGGCCGAAATGACATCCCCGACTCCCCAGCACCGTCCTTGTCCCCTGTCCGCCCCCCACTGCCCAGAGATAACCGTGGCTCCATCATCCAAAACCATAGGTTAGTTTGTCTGCGTCTCAAAGCTTTTAATAGTGGTTTAAGTGAAGTCCAAAGAGTGCTCTGGCCTCAAATTCAATTGCTATTCAAATGTCTCTCTCTCTTGGCGATGAAGTTTAAGCAGGTGCTTTGTAATATATGGTCCGTTTATAAAAGAGGATTCTTTTTTTCCTGATCCCTACAGAATAGTTGAAGCACTTGAAGCAGTTGTGGTCATCGTCAGGAATAGATTAGAGCGTGCACACTGGTCCCCGGCGCCCGTCCCACCCTCTCCCCCGGCGGCCTGTCCTCAGCAATGTGGCTTCCTTCTGGCCGCACTCACCCAGTGAACTGCTCCTGAACTCTCCTCACCTTTCAGAGCCCTCCTCAAATGTCACCTCCTCCTGGCAGCCACCACAGAGGCCCCGGGCGGCCCCTGTCTCTGGGCGGCTCACTCAGGTGTGGGGATAGGGCTCATTGCCTGTGCCCTCTCAGGCCGGGAACCCCTGGGGGCAGATCAGAAGTGGGGTCCGCGTGGGTCCTGGGTGCCCAGCATCACCCCCAGTCGGGCCTGGCCCACGCCTCGGGAAAAGTGTCATTGATAAACGAAGGATCAGGTGGCCTCTGGGGCGACACAGGCCGATTGAAGCTCATCCCTGAGGAATTGGCCCTTTCTCACCCGGGTCCCAGAGACCCTCTCCCACCCTCATCCCCAGGCCCTCCACCCCCTTCTTGAGGATGGAGAGCTGGTCACTCTGCACTTCTTAAGGCCCTTATTCACGTCTTCATGTCTTTTCTGAGCTGGGCACTCGGTAGGCCCTTGGAACACAGAGTTGCCACCCAGAAAAGTGGCAGATGGTGGCCCAGCCCTCTGGGGGCTCCTTGCATGGTCTGGGGAACAGGGGGCAGGTCCTCCTGACATCCACAGCAGGGGCTCTGCTGGAGGAGACCCAGGCCACGTGGGAGCCACACGTGTGAGAGCCACACGTGTGGTTTTAACTTTAACAGCAGCCACGTTATTTGTAAAAGGAGAAATAAACTGGCAAATTTAATTTTACTAACATGTTTACATAATCTAATACACCAGAATGTTGTCGTTTCGGCACGCAATCAGGATTTTTAAGTTTTCAATGAGATATTTTGCATTCTTTCCCCCCTCCCCCCACTTGGTCTTCCAAATGCAGTATGTCTTTGCCGCCTAAACCCCATCTCAGTTCGGAGCAGCCGTATTTCAGGTGCTCAAGAGCTGCCTGGCTGGTGGCTGCCGGATCACACGGTGCCCCTCAGGGGCCGCTCGGCACCGGTCAGGAGGGTACTAATCGGGGGGGGCTTTCTGGAGTAGGCAGTAGCTGCAGTGAAGCTTGTGGAAGCTTCCCTGGAAGTTGGGAGGTGAGGCGGGATCTCTAAAGACAAGGAGAGCTCATACCCTCGCCTGTTCGCTTGTTCGTTCATTGCACACAGCCTCCCGGGTGCCTGGTCACACTCTCGGGGACGCGGATGACACGGCCATGGGTCTGAGCAGACCTCTGCCCTTCAGATGAGCACTTATTGAGCACTTGCTGTATGCCAGGCACCCGTGCTAGAAACTCCCTCGTGATGCTCATAATCTGAAGTGGGAGCCGAGGTTGGACAGTAAATGTAAAGGACATAGTTACATGGTGTGAAATGTGCCAGGGAGGACTTTTTTTTTTTCTTTAATGATGGAAACAAGTATAAGGCATTGGCTTGAAAGAACTGGTCAGAAAAGGCCTCTCGGAGGAGGCGGCAAGAGCTGCGACCCAAGTGACAAGGAGATAACCTGAGAGATGGGCTCAGCCGGAGTCTCCCTAAGATAGGAAGGAACGTGGCGTGTCCACGGAGGCGGTGGAGGCCGGTGGGGCGGAACCCACAGTAACATTAGGGAGGGGTGACATTGGTGGGCAGCCAGGGCAGGGCCAGAGGGCTCGGTAGCCATGGGGTGGGCTGCCCCCCACAGGGAGGCAGGGAGGTCAGAAAGGAGGCCGCTGCCATGATCTGGGTGAGGAGGTCTCAGTGGTCCCGGTGTCCTGAAGGTCAAGCTGAGGGGACACGGCGATGGCCTGAGTGAAGGGGTGGAGCGCCCGGGGTTCTGTCTGGACGAACTGAGTGAGCCGGTCAAGGACAAGATGGGGAAGTCTGGCTCCAAGAGACTGGGGGATGTGGGGAGGGACACAGCAAGCGGTGGGGGTGCCCGGGACCTGGTCACCGTCCAGTCAGATTGCCCTGACGGAGGTGCTGGCCATCAGGGGGCACAGGGGGCACAGGACCCAGCCCGTGGGGTCAGGGAAAGCCCTCTAGACTCATCCCAGAAGTGGATCTTGTCAGAAGTGTAGGAATGTCGCCGACGAGCTGGGGAGAGGTTGGTAGCCAGGAGATGGAAGAAGGGGGTCTGTGGGGCTGGCGGCCGAGCACCGAAGGATGTGAGGAGGGATAGGAAGGGAGAGGGCGAGCTCAGCACCAAGGGTCTGGCCTGGTGACTGGGAAGCAGTGGGACCTTCATAACACCAGAGCGGGTTTTCAGGAGATGCTGAGCTCAATGGATTTCGTGGGAGCGAGAGTCCTGGGGGACAGCTAGAAGCAGCTGAGCTCTTCGTTCGTTCGTTCGTTCGTTCATTCATTCATTCATTCCCTTGTCACATATTTCTTGCCAGGCCAGTTCTGGGGGCTGGCGGTGGAGGCATAACCAGAGCTGTGGGTGGACACGGGAGCCCCAAGGGCCAGTAGAATTCGGAGACCGCAGTGAGAGGAGGAAGGAGGGAGCAAGTCAAGGATCACCCCGTAGTGTGTGCCAGGCTTCTCCTCTGGGTTGGAAAGACCGATGAGCCCTGGTTCTCACCTCTGTGAGGCTCCCAGCTAGAGATAGGGCCCCAGGGTGGAGGGAGTGTGCCCTTCCAGGTGGAAGGGGCCTTGCCAAGGAAAGAGAGCACAGGTGGTTCTGCTGCCGGGGACCCTCATCACCTGCCCTGCCCTCTGCTCCCCAGGTAAGAGCAAGGAGGCAGAGATTAAGAGAATCAACAAGGAACTGGCCAATATCCGCTCTAAGTTCAAAGGTAGGCTGGAGGCCAGGGTCTGAGGGAGGAGGGGCTGGAGGCCTGGGTCTGAGGGAGGAGGGGCTGGAGGCCTGGGTCTGAAGGAGGAGGGGCTGGAGGCCTGGGTCTGAGGGAGGAGGGGCTGGAGGCCTGGAGGCCTGGGTCTGAGGGAGGAGGGGCTGGGACCTGGGATACTTAGGACTTATAGATATGATCCTTCCTCATTCTGTCCCCTCTTTCCTCCTTCCTCTGGCCCTAGGGGACAAAGCCTTGGACGGCTACAGTAAGAAAAAATATGTATGTAAACTGCTGTTCATCTTCCTGCTTGGCCACGACATTGACTTTGGGCACATGGAGGCCGTGAACCTGCTCAGCTCCAACAAGTACACGGAGAAGCAGATAGTGAGTCTGGGGAGGAAGGGCTGGGGGTCTGGACTCCTGGGTCTGAGGGAGGAGGGGGCTGGAAGTGCAGACTCCAGGATGGAAGGATCGGGGCCTACGACCCATTAGCCACAGGGCTCCCAGCACCACCACCACCACCTCCTTCCTCGCCCAGGGTTACCTCTTCATCTCGGTTCTGGTGAACTCAAACTCCGAGCTGATCCGGCTCATCAACAACGCCATCAAGAACGACCTGGCCAGCCGCAACCCGACCTTCATGTGCCTGGCCCTGCACTGCATCGCCAACGTGGGCAGCCGTGAGATGGGCGAGGCCTTTGCCGCCGACATCCCGCGCATCCTGGTGGCTGGGTGAGGCACTGGGTACCTGGGTGGGCTGGGGTCTGGAATGGAATAGACAAGGCCCGGCCAAGGTCGAGGGTCAGAGAGATTGTGTCACCTGCCCGAGGGTCCTGGCCAGGACGTGAGGGTAACGCAGGGCTGATTTTCTGGTGGTGGCCACACGGTTCCCTCGTCACTTCATCGAGCCGACTCAGCGGTGTGACGCAGCCTCCCAGCAGATCCGATGGGGCGTCTGATTCACTGACCTTTAAGATCTAGTATAGAAGAGGTGATAACCGTAAGTTCTGTTGGTGACATCTTGATTCATTCATTCCACAGACATCTGCTGAGCATCTGTTGTGGGCAAAATGTTGCGCTGATTGCTGGGAATATAGTCATGACAGGAAGGGGGCGTGGTCAACGTGTTCCCAAGCATTTGTGGTCCAGAGTGGGAAATAATCATTGAGTGAATACTTGCAGGGTGAAACGTATAATTCCTCGTGAAACCATGCTGTCGGGGCACAGGAGCCCATGAGGACATTTAGCTGGTGACTGACCTAGTCTGGGGGATCAGGGGGAGCTTCCTGGAGGAAGTGGCATCAGGCTGAGACCTGGGTGAGGAGGAGTTGTTGGTTGTAGAGAGGGGAAAGGCATGAAAAGCACTAGGATCAGCCTGTGTGATCATCCTGAAGCAGGAAGTCATTCATCACATATTTTTTGAGTCCCTGCAGTGTGCTGGACCCTCTCGTGGGTTTGGGGAGGTGGGAGGGAGAAGAAAGGACTATTATGCCCAGCCTCAGGAAGCTTACATCTTATAGGAAGCTTACACGAGAGGATACCCAAAGAGGAAACATATACATGAAAAAGTAAGATGAGTTCAGATAGTAATTAATGCTATGAAGGAAACAAAACTGGGCAGTGGGGGGCAGCGGGGTGGGGGTGCGTGAGGCTACTTAAAGATACTCATCGGGGTGGGTCTCTCCAAGAAGGTGACTTGTAAATGAGCCTGGAATGATGAGAAGAAGATAGATCTTTTAGAATGTTGGAGAGTGTCCCAAGCGAAAGGAGCAACAAGTGCAAAGGCCCTGAGGCAGGAGCTTTCTGTATTCAAGGAACCAAGAGATAGTCTCTGTGGCTGGAGGGCAGTGGACAAGAGACAGAGTAAGGAGAGTTTGGATTTTATTCTAGTTGAAATGGGAGGAGTTGGTGTGTTTTAAGTAGGCACGTGACATGATGGGCTTTGTGTTTTTAGAAGATCACTCGGCTTGGTATGGGAGAAGGTACGACTTATATTTCTGGCAATATGGTGGACTAGATTCCTGACTAATGCTCTCCCTGAAATCTCACAATGTGGGATAAAAGAGGACAAGAAGTATTCTTAAATGTATTCATGAGCTCGTGAGAGAATAAGGAGCGTACAGGCCACAAGCTAAGAGGGGCCGGCACCTGGGGAGATGGGCAGAGGGCCAAAGTATATTCAGACCTAGTATATTCACAGTGTTGTGTGGCCACCACCACTAATTCCAGAACATTCCCCTCACCCCAGAAAGAAGCCCCAGACTCAGTAGCAGATTTTGCTTAGAGGGCGAACCTAGATATTGGTTTGGGGGCCCTGCAGCCTCTGGGAACAGGATACAAAGCTTGTCTGAGGCGAGGCTCCAGAGACCACACTTCAAAGTGAGGGTGACCTAGAAATAAATCCCCTTGGGGACTATAAGCAAAATTACCTGTTTCAGACCTTGGCACGGAGCAGCCCACACACGGGTTTTCAGCCTGATTCTCCCCTGGCCGGGTTGTCTACAAAGTCTTAAGCCAAACTTCAGTTTAAAGGGATTTAAGGTAGTAGTAGCCCAGTGCGTGACAGAAGCAAACAAGCCTTTTCAGGAGAAACCCGCCTTCGCCACAGAAGCTCTAAGTTACGTGACTAACGCGCAGTCGAAAGTCGCCAAACACAAGTGACACCACACCATGAGGGAGAACCAGCAGAAAGGACACGGGAAGTAATAGTTGAACTGGAATATTCATATAGGACGTAAAATAAATATGTTTAATATGTTTCAATAAATAAGAAAAGAATTTAAAAATAGCGCAAGCAGATTCGAAAAAGAAATGGAGACATTTTTTTAAGCAGTCTGGCTTAGCGGCAGGGAGGACAGAGCCAAAGCAGAGTTTGTAAGCAGGAGGTAGAACTGAAGAAATGAATCAGAATGCAGCCCAGAGAAACAGAGATGGACAACTCCGAGAGAGGTTAAGAGTCATGGAAGATGGAGAAGGCCTAACGTAACACTATTTAGAGCTCTAAAGGGACGCCTGCTGGCTTAATCTAGTCGGTAGAATGTGTGACTCTTGATCTCGGGGTCATGAGTTCACGTCCCATGTTGGGTATAGAGATTACTCAAAAACCTTTAGAGCTAGGAAGAGAGAAGGGAGAGAATATGACAGAGGCGTTGTTTGAATGGATAACGCCTGAGAATATCCTAGAACCAACGAAAGAGGCTGGTTCTCAGAGTCAAGTCGCTTAAGAACCCAGTGGCAGAACTAGAGACTGGGGTGGGGGTGGCGGCAGGGAGACCACTGGGACGGTTGGGCCTCCGCAGCCCGTGTCCAGTAGCCACCGTACGGGACAGCGCGGGATGGATGGTAATTAAAGCCGCAGCCGGAGGAAGTCCTTTGGGGGAGACCTGAGAAGGGATGAGAAGTGACCTGAGGCTAAGACCCGCCGTGGCCCAGGGTGTCCGGGTCTGGCCAGGGAGATGGGAGGGAAATGCAGAGTGGGCTGTGGCTCAGAACTCGAAGAAACTTTAACGGAGGACAGAGTGGTCAGTCCAGGTGAAATCGGCGGCCCCCTCGAGCAAGGAGAACTTGGCGCCTGTGAGGGCCAAGCAGGTGGCCGGTGTGACACACTTGTACAAGCCGAAGTGACGCCCAGTTTCACACCAGGTGGATGTGGGGGGTTGTGCCCTGCCATTGTCGGGGGCCAGGCTGGGGCTGTCTCAGTGCTCGGCTGGCCTCTCTCGACACAAAAGTTGGCCTTGACGGTGACTGGGGCAGAGAGCAATACATTTTTTTTAGGTAGTTTTTTTTTTTTAATTATGATAAAATTCACATAACATCAAGTTCGCTGTTTCAGCAGTTTACGGTGTACAATTCAGCAGTCTCTAGTATATTCGCAGTGTTGTGCGGCCACCACCACTAATTCCAGAACATTCTGCTCACCCCAGGAAGAAGCCCCAGACTCAGTAGCAGCTCGCTCCCCATTGCCTTTCCCTCGGGCTCCAGACAGCCGCTCTTCTGCTTTGTGTTTCATTGGACTTGCCTGTTCTGGGCATTTCAGATAAATGGAAGTGTGTGCTCCGAGGCTTTTGGGTCTGGCTTTTTTTCACTTGGTGGAACGTTTTCGAGGTTCTTCCGTGTTGTATGCAGCTGTACTTCTTTCCTTTTTATGTCTGAGTTAATTCTGTTCTGCTGTCTGGAGGGACCGTGTTTTAGTTACCCATTCATCAAAAAGCTTCCTTTTGACTCTTACGAATATTGTACAAGTAACATTGTGTGAACCTTGTTTTCAACCCTTGTGGGTAGACGCCTGGGCGTGGAATTGCTGGGTCATGTGGTACCACGGCTTTTTTCTTTTTTTTTTAAAGAAAGAAAACGGTTGAATTCCCCCTTCACGTCCCCCACATCATCTCCATCTTCCCTCCCTCCCTGTGCCCTGTACCTGATGGTTGTTATTCCCACGTACCTCCCTGTCCTTTTATACCTGGGCACGCGCCCCTGTGTTCCGTATCATAAGCTCTACCTGCGTAGTTGCAGAGTCTCTGGTTAGGTTAAGCAAGGTGATAAATAGCTCTTATTCCTCCATTTGGTGAACAGAGGACGTTCCCTTACCCATAGCCCCCATAGCCGGAGGGACTGGTAGAGGTCACCTCCTTCAAGGGCGAGAGAAACACCTCGAACAGAGCCTGGCTTGGGGTCAAGACTCGTGCCGTGAGCTGTGACGATAGTGAAGACACCATTCATGGGGCATCGTTCCACTGGCCTTGGGCAGACCTCCCACTGGTTTTGGTTTTAAGCTGATGACAGTCGGTCAGCAGACGTTCTCACGCCGTCACCTTGAACACACACGCGCGCCCGCCCCCCAGGGTGGGTGTCCAGGAGCAGCCTCGCTGGGCTGGGTCCATGTCACTCGCAGTGGCGCGCTGACCCGGGGCGGCCCCGCTCCCCTCCTGAGGGCCTGTCCCTGCGTCTCCTCAAGGGCTGCTGTATCTGAGGCCCGGCCGGCGGGAGGAAACGGCACTGCCTCGTCGCTGCCGTTCGTGTTTCTCCTGCACATCCAGCGAAACGTCCGTTCACCTGGCCTTTGACTTGTGCAGTCACCCCTCCTGGGACTTCCCTCTGTGTCCTTTGCCAGGGCTCCGGTTGGGTCCTCTCCTTGAGCCCGCGGCCTGGGCGGTCAGGACAGCTCTCCGCGCCCCCTCTGTGCCCGAGGCCGTGCCGGCTTCCTGTCCGTGGTGTCCTTTCTTCACCCCCCCAAGTCTTCTTACGCCCATCAGTCAGTGGCCTCCCCTAGATGCACGCTCCACCGGTCAGGACCTCAAGCACACGCATCCGGCCCTGGTTCCTCGGTTTGCCGTGGAGAGATGAACGAGTTAGTCCCGGAGAGTGCCTGGCTCAGTGCCGGGAGAAGTGGAAGGGCACTGACTGGTGCTTTTCCTGCTGTCACCCCAGTATTGGTGCTTCCGTGCTTGTCACCTGCAGCGGCTCTGTCCCCCTTGGGTAAAAGCAGGGTCAGCACCGTGGCCCTCGATGCCCGGCATGGTCTGGCCCCGTGTCCCCCGTCCCCTGTCCCATCTCCCGGCCTCTCCCCCTCCACAGCTCGCTCGCTCACGGCAGCCACATACAGGCCCGCGGCCGCCTCGGGGCCTCCACACAGGCTGTGCCCTCTCCCTGGGATGGGCCGTGCGGAGATTTCGGGGTTTTCTCATTAAACCGGTTTCCCGTTCACCTGCCATCTCGTCAGAGAGGCCTTCTTGCCAAACAGCGTTCGCGGCGCTCCTTGCACCCGCGTGCATTGGCACCGTAGCCCCGACGCCAGATGGTGTCTGGCGCGCGTGCTGGGATCCGGGCTGCCTGGCTAGGAGGGCAGCTCGGTGAGGACAGACGTTTAGACCAGGCTGTCCACTCCGCCGTCCACAGCGCCTCCAGCAGAGCTTGCTGCCCGGAGGCGCTCAGGAAGCATTTCACAAACGAATGAAGGTGCACGGGCAGGCTTGACAGTTTGCGGGGTTCTGCCAGTGACCCCAAGGTTACCGAGATGGAGCCCATCTTGCAGATAAAAAAACTGAGGCTTGGTGCGTGATGAGGCCAGCACCAGAGTGGATCCCTGGTCCTCCCGGCTCTCTCCACCTGCTTCTGGCCGCCCTTCCTGGGCGCCCCTCCCCCCCGTGTGGGGCTGGGGTCGCGCTGACCTCCCCCCACCCAATTGTGTCCGCGCAGGGACAGCATGGACAGCGTGAAACAGAGCGCGGCCCTGTGCCTGCTGCGGCTGTACAAGGCCTCGCCCGACTTGGTGCCCATGGGCGAGTGGACGGCCCGGGTGGTGCACCTGCTCAACGACCAGCACATGGTGAGCCCCGGGCCTGGCACCTTCCAGAGCCACCCCCGACTCGCCCAGAGACCCTTCTGCCTTAGACACTTATGTGGAAGCCCGGGGGGTGTCTCACCCCCGCCCTGATTCCCACCTGGATGCCCAGGGCCCCCCACCTCTGTCCTTTGCTCAGGTACCTAGAGATCTTGGTCCAGCGTCCTGAGTACCTGTCACCCACCCACGTATCCAGAAACCCCCATGCCCATCCCTGATACCCTCCCCGCCCCCCAACTGCCCAGGGATCCTGTCCAGTATCCCCAGCACCCATCACCCACCCAGCCCTTGAGTCTCTGCTTTCGGATCCGCATGCTGGACACTTCTCCCCAAGCTGACCCTCCCCCCGCAGCCCTGACCTGCCACTTGTCTCTCTGCAGGGTGTGGTCACGGCCGCTGTCAGTCTCATCACCTGTCTCTGCAAGAAGAACCCGGACGACTTCAAGACGTGCATCTCCCTGGCCGTGTCTCGCCTGAGCCGGGTGGGTGTGGTCTCGTCGTGGGGTGCGGGAGGGGGCCCTGGTGTCTCTGTCCCCTGGAGCAACTCCCTGGTCCCCCTCACTCTTCCTGAGAGGCAGCCCAGTGCAGTGGTTATGAACTCAGCCTCTGAGCTGGGCTCATCCTGGCTCGGCCACTTCCTGCTGTGTGGCCCGGACAAGTGGCTTCACCTCTCTGGTCCTCACTGACCCCGTCTGTTCAATGGGGGCGATACCAGGCGCAGCTCAAAGTGTAGCTGCTGTCAGTCAGTCTATATAATGTCTGTATGGGCCTGGGCGTCGTGAGCACCCGGGGGGTGCGAGTGGGCTCTCCTGATTTCCACTCCCTCACCCCACTGTCTCTTGCTTCCTCCTGCGTTCCCTGCTCTGCCTCCCGTTCCTTTTTCTCGAACCTCTCCCTTCCCCTCCTTCCTTCTGCTCCTCTCACCCCCTTCACCCCTGTCCAGGGAACATGCCCGAGGCTGTCTGTGTACCAGGCTCTGGGGACACAGATGAGTCAGACCCGAGCCCTCCAGGAGCTTCCTGTCCTGTTGGGGGGACAGATATAGCAGGGCAGGCTGAGCGGCACAGATTTTCATAAAAGGGGTGATCTGGGCTGTCACGGAGGTAGTACAGGGCATTGTAGACCCCAGAGGAGGCACTCACCCCAGCCTGGAAGTCTAGGAGGGCTTCCTGGGAGAGGTGATCCCTGAATAGAGACTTGGAGTAAATATAAACATGCCCTGGGCAGGTCAGAGGAGGCTGGGATTCTCAAGCAGAGAGAACGGACACACCAGCTCATTCAGTCGCTTTGTCATCCGTTCACCATACACCTGGACATTCCCGCGTGCCGGGCTGGTCAGGGAGACAGGGACACCGGGGGCCGGGCACGCACCATCATGGCCGTGGCACAGCGCATGGTGGGAATGCTTCCTAGAGGAGGGATTTCCCAGGTGGAGCAGGCGTTTGCCATGAGGGAAGAAGTCGCGCGCTCTCCTCCTAATTCCCCACCTCTTCCTGGAGCCTTTCTTACATCCGATCTTGTATTAGGCCTGGAAACCCAGGAAAGGGTCAGAGCCGATTCTAACCCCTGAGGGGCTTCCAGCCATGGGGACAGCTACAGGGACACAAGTCCGCAGTGAGCTGGTGTTGATCTATGCTCCGTGGAGGAGCCCGGGGCACCGCGAGGCTCCTGATTGGAGTAAGGGGCTCACAGAAGGGACTCGGGTTGGCAGAGACTTCCTGCCCTCTGATGGCAGCGTTATGTGGAAAAGTTGGGAGCCCTGGCTGAGGTCTAAGCTCACTGCGTGCTCCAGGCTTCCTCGCTGCCCTCCCCCGGCCTCAGATTCCTGCACCCCCTTGGGAAGGCGGTGTGGCTCTGCCCTGCCCCTGGCCCGTGCCCTTCCCTGTCCACGCCTCACCCCCTCTTCCGCCCCCCAGATCGTCTCCTCGGCCTCCACCGACCTCCAGGACTACACCTACTACTTCGTCCCAGCGCCCTGGCTCTCGGTGAAACTCCTGCGGCTGCTGCAGTGCTACCCACCGCCAGGTACCGCCGCCGAGCCTGCCGGGCCGGGACATGACGCCTCGGGCCTGCACTCTGTCAGGGTTTCTTTGAGGCTGTGGGTGTTGGGGGGCAGCCTAAACGATCGGACAGATCACTCGTGTCTTGTGGCTCTCCTGCTATGGGCAGGGTCCCCGTGAAGCCGAGCTGGGCTTTGCTCCAGCCCTGGAACGTAGGGGCTGTTGTCACGCCTGTCTTACGGGGGACAGGTGGGCCCTTGGGGAGGCTGGGGGAGGGTGGGCCCTTGCCCCGGGTGCCCCCAGCTGAACAAGGGGTAGTCCCGGGCTGTGCTGTTTGGATGATCATAGCTCTGCGAGAGGTTTTCACGGCCTTGTTGCTCAAGGTCACGGCCATGGTGTGGATGATGAGCCTAGTGTGAGCCAGATAGCGCACCGGGGGTGTCTGTGCCCTCCCGACAGAGCTGGTGAGGGGGAGCCCTCCCTGCAGCATGCAGACAGGGAGATTGAGTCTTCGAGATGAGATGTCACGTGTCCCCGCCCCGGGCAGCGACTAAGGGGCGGAGCCTGACACCAGCATCTGGCTCCAAGTCCCTCCCTCTTACCCCATAGGCCCTGGCTCCCCCAAGTGCCCCATTTCCTCCGCTGCCTGACCTCATAGTGCAGTTTTGAGGGAGCCCGTGCTGAGCTGCTCAGCACACAGGAGGGGATTGATAAATCGGCTCCCTTCGGTTTGGCCAGGGTTCCGCGCACCTGGGACTGACGTGCGGCCCTGAGTGCACGGGCAGCTGTGCACAAGCATGCGTGTGAACACATGACCAAGTGTGCAAGTCTGGGCGTGTCTGCGCGTCTGTGTGCGCCCACATGCCTGTGTGTGTGTGTGTGTGTGTGCAGGCACACACGCTGATGGTATAATGGAAGTGACAGCAGAGGCCGCTCCCGGCCCGTGAAAGCCACCGGTGAATTTTGTCACGTGGCCTTGGGAAAGCCTTGTTCGATCCCCTCCTGGGCCTCTTTCTCGTCCTGCAAGGAAGCGCTCGGTCAGATTTCGGAGCTCACTTCTGTCCCAGGAGCCCCGCCGCCTCATTTCGGGGTGTGCCCGGAGCAGGCGCCTCGCCTCCTCTCACCCCCTGCGTCATAGGAATTGCAGCTGTGGCCCCGAGCAGACGGTGCTGGGCCAGAGAGACCACCTCCCGATTTATCCACGGGAAATGTTTCTGATACCGTATTATGGAAATTTTTCCAACGTCCAGACAGGTAGAGCGCACCTATCATCTAGACTTAGCATTCTGCGGTGCATGCGTGCTCTAAGTTTGCTCTTTTTTTTACTGAGATATTTAAAACTGACTTAGACACATCATGTTTTTACCTTTGAATATCTTGTTGCACGTTTCTAAAAACTGTGGGCATTCTTATACATGGCAGCAATGCTGTGGTCACGCTTGAAGCTCGCAGCAGCTCCCCAGTGGTCTCAAAGACCCGCTGCGGGTTTTCCTAAATAGCCCGAAAATACTCACAGTGTTCAAACTGGGATCCAATCAAGATACAAGTGTTTTTTTAATTTTTTTTTTTTTTTAAAGATTTGTTTGCTAATTTTAGAGAGAGCAGGGAGAGGAGTAGAGGGAGAGAGAGAGAAAAGCAGACTCCTTGCTGAGCATGGAGCCTAACGCGGGGTTCAATCTCATGACCCTGAGACCATGATGTGAGCTGAAATCAAGAGTCGAATACCGACTGAGCCATCCAGGCGCGCCTCAAGATCCAAGTATGGAGGGAGGCGTGGCTGGTTCAGTCAGTGGAGCATGCAGCTCTTGATCTTAGGGTCCTGAGTTCGATCCCCACATTGGGCATAGAGATTACTTAAACATAAAAAATAAAGGGAAAAAAAAAGAAAAAGAAAGATAACAAGTATAGAATTTAATTACTTCTCATAATCTGGAGGAATTGCCTCTTTATTCTGTGCCATTGGCTTTCACCCAACCTTTTTATTATGAAAAATTTCAAAAGGAAAGATCACCTGCGAGAACAGTGTCCTGAACACGCGAGGCCCCCGGGACCCAGCAGAGACCCTGAACGCTGTTCTTGGCGCCCTGGTTGGCTTGCTCTCTCAAACACACACTCACTTGCTCACTTACTGGACATAAGTTGCAGACATCATCATGCTTCCCCCGCCCAAAATACACCCGCAAACATTTCATGAGACCCAAGAACACTGCGCAAAACCACGGTGCCCTTGTCACACCTGAGAAGCTTCAGGATCACAGTGTCATCTGCTGTCCAGGCACCATTCACACCCCCTGACTGTCCACAGCTTTATTTGTGCGGCTGAAGCAAAACACAGTACAGTCGAGGGCCGCGACTTAGATTTCATTATGTCTTGGTCCCTTTTGGGGGGTCTGGAATAGCCCTCTCACCCCCCACTCCCCACTACCTGTTTTTGAAGAAACCGGGAGAGTTTGGCATCGCAGGGGTGTCCCGCCTTCTGGATTTGGCCCAGAGCTGCCTTGTGTCCTGTGGTTCATTCCTCTACCCTGGGAGCCGCCTGATACATCTGGGTGCGACATTTTCCCCTAGAAGGCTTGACAGCCGATCTGTGCACATGGTGTCACCTCGCACCCCAGGGAATGGCAGTTATTGGTGTTGGTGGGAGCTCCTGGTTGGCGTGTGTCTGTCTCGGGCGCTCAGACCGCTCCTTGGGGCGACCCCGGTTTCACAGCGTCTCTGGGGAAGGTTTCTTTGCTCTGTGAGAAACCTAAAGGGTATCGGTGCTGCAGGAGGGGAAACTGAGGCTCACAGGGGTGGGAGTCAGTACCAAGCAGGACAAGAGCCGAGGTCTGGAGTGGTCTCTTCTCTCGGCCCACTGCCACCTCCCTCGGTCACCTGGAGACCAAGGATGAGCTCGAAGGAGCAGAGACCCCAGCCCACAGCTGCAGGGCCCACACTTCCTGCGGAAGATGAGAGCCCTGGGGTGGCCCCCTGCCCCGCGCGTGGGCTGGGCTGACAGAGACCTCATCCCGGGACACGCCCTCCGTTTCCCCAGAGGACGCTGCCGTGAAGGGGCGGCTGGTGGAGTGTCTGGAGACCGTGCTCAACAAGGCCCAGGAGCCCCCCAAGTCCAAGAAGGTCCAGCACTCCAATGCCAAGAACGCCATCCTCTTCGAGACCATCAGCCTCATCATCCACTACGACAGGTGCCTGCCTGGGGGGCCGGGGGCCCGGACTCCTGCGTCCTAGGGGAATGGGGCTGGGAATCGGGACCGCTAGGTAGGAGGACGGTGAAGCTGTGAACTGTAACCTCCCCAGAGTGGTGCTGGACCCCTCCCGGGAAAAGCAGAATTCTGAACTCTCCGTTTGGGCCCAGCGGCCAGGGGTCATGACGGGGACGGAGGGCCGGAGTTAAGACCCAGGTCCCGAGGGTGATGTGGGATGGCTCGGCTGGGCCCGAGTGCTCCCCCTTCTCATGTCCCCCCTGTCTGCCTCTTGCCGCCAGTGAGCCCAACCTCCTGGTGCGCGCCTGTAACCAGCTGGGCCAGTTCCTGCAGCACCGGGAGACCAACCTGCGCTACCTGGCCCTGGAGAGCATGTGTACGCTGGCCAGCTCCGAGTTCTCCCATGAGGCGGTCAAGACGCACATCGACACTGTCATCAACGCCCTCAAGGTACGCCACCGCAGAGCCTGCCCCAGGCCAGGCCCTGTGCGCGGGTCTCTGCTCCCCCAGAGAGGCGCAGGGCTCAGAGGCCACCGAAGAGCCTAGAACATTCCACCCCGGCTCTCCCCCCTCAGACGGAGCGGGACGTCAGCGTGCGACAGCGGGCGGCTGACCTCCTCTATGCCATGTGCGACCGGAGCAACGCCAAGCAGATCGTGTCAGAAATGCTTCGGTACCTGGAGACGGCAGACTACGCCATCCGTGAGGAGATTGTAAGTCCCGGAAGGAGCTGGGCCCCTGGACTCCTGGCTCTGAGGGAGGAGGGGGCTGGGGGCCTGGACCCCCAGGGTCTCTAGATGGGGACTGTGGTGAGCCTAGATCGGGCTCTCCCACGCTTCGACTGCGCGCACACACCTGCCCTCCCCGGCCGGCAGGTCCTGAAGGTGGCCATCCTGGCCGAGAAGTACGCGGTGGACTACAGCTGGTACGTGGACACCATCCTCAACCTCATCCGCATCGCGGGCGACTACGTCAGCGAGGAGGTGTGGTACCGCGTGCTGCAGATCGTCACCAACCGCGACGACGTCCAGGGCTACGCCGCCAAGACTGTCTTTGAGGTCAGCGCCCCCACAATGGGACGGTGAGGCAGAGCGGGGACGGCTGGGGCTGTGGGGCCCGCCCGCTGTGGCCACCGTCCTGCTCCCTCCTCCTCGGAGCAGTGCCTTGGTCTCCCTGGGGGCCGGGTCCTCGCAGGCCAGCGTGAGGGTCTGTGGGCCGTGGGTGTGGGCCACCCAGCGCGGAGTCACCGACCCGCACGTCCTGGCGGTTTCCCCATCCTTCTGCCCTGGGAAAGGGGGCCCGGTGCTGCCGGTTTTACCACCTGTGTGAGCGGGCGCCATTCACGTAACCGGCCTGTGCCTCAGTTTCCCCACCTATCATCCCACCCACAGCATAGCGTTCGTGAGAGTTCCACAAGTTCACGGGTGTCCCGGGCTTAGCCCTGCACCTGGCACCCCTGAGCAGTCCTGAGTCAGGGCACATGGCTCCCTGCTGCGCTCACCCGCCCTGTCCCCACCTCCAGGCGCTCCAGGCCCCCGCCTGCCACGAGAACATGGTGAAGGTCGGCGGCTACATCCTCGGGGAGTTTGGGAATCTGATTGCTGGGGACCCCCGCTCCAGGTGAGGTGGTGAACACACGCACTTCGGAGGGGTCCGGGGCCGGCGGTGATGGGGCCCCCGGGGATCCTCTCGGCCCCTCGCACAGCCATCTAGGGGTTGCAAGACAGCCCAGCTCCCAGGAGCCTCTGGGACAGAGCGTTGCAGTGGCCGCCGCCCTGGGTGGCCTCTGGGGGGGGCTCCAGGAGGAGGCCGGAGAGCCGCGTGCTGACGCCTCCCCCCGTCCTCCTCAGCCCCCCGGTGCAGTTCTCTCTGCTGCACTCCAAGTTCCACCTGTGCAGCGTGGCCACCCGGGCCCTGCTGCTGTCCACCTACATCAAGTTCATCAACCTCTTCCCGGAGACCAAGGCCACCATCCAGGGCGTGCTGCGGGCCGGCTCCCAGCTGCGCAACGCGGACGTGGAGCTGCAGCAGCGCGCCGTCGAGTACCTCACGCTCAGCTCGGTGGCCAGCACGGATGTCCTGGTCAGCGCCTCGGCCCCCGCGCGCCCCTCCTCCACCCCTGCGCCTCGGCCGCCGAGCTGTCCCCGACCCGCTCTCACCCTCTGGCCCCACAGGCCACGGTGCTGGAGGAGATGCCACCCTTCCCGGAGCGAGAGTCGTCCATCCTGGCCAAGCTGAAACGCAAGAAGGGGCCTGGGGCCGGCAGTGCCCTGGATGACGGCCGGAGGGACCCCAGCAGCAATGACATCAATGGGGGCGTGGAGCCCACCCCTAGCACTGTGGTGAGTCCCAGGGGCTCGGCTGTCAGGGCGGGGCCACCAGGTGCCACCCCGGCTCACCTCCACCTGCGCCTCCCTGCAGTCGACGCCCTCGCCCTCCGCCGACCTCCTGGGGCTGCGGGCAGCCCCTCCCCCAGCCGCACCCCCAGCCACCTCGGGTGCAGGGAACCTCTTGGTGGACGTCTTCTCCGACGGCCCGGCGGCCCAGCCCAGCCTGGGGCCCACCCCCGAGGAGGCCTTCCTCAGGTACCGCCTGCCCGGACCCCGGACTGCCCCTTTTCCGTCTGCCCCCTCACGGCCCCCTCCTCCCTCCCTGTCCCTGTGCCTCTGTCGCCGTGGCTGCCACTTCCCCCGGCCTCCTCTCTCCCTCTGGCCACTCTGGACTCTTGGCTGACCCTAGCTGCCCTGTGTCGTCCTTCCCCCATGGCTATGTCTCAGCCTGCTCTTCCTTCTCTCTTTCCCTCCTCCCTCTTCCTCTCTCTCTCCGGCCCTCTGCTGCCTCTCTGGGATTGGCTGCCTGCCACGCCTGTCTTCTCTTGTCTGCTCTGGGATTGGATGGCCCAGCGAGCTGGAGCCGCCTGCCCCTGAGAGCCCCATGGCTTTGCTGGCTGACCCAGCTCCAGCTGCTGAGTAAGGGGTGTCCCCAGGGAGGGTTAGGGGACTTCAAGCTCTTATCAAGGGGTTCCTGATGAGCTGCGGAGGCAAGAATTTGGAGGGGAGTGAAAGTCGGGGTCCTCTGACATGGGGCAGGGGTGGTGGCACACAGCAGGGTCCTAGTCCCATTAGAGGCGATCGCCAGTCTGATTCTGGGGTTCTTTGGGGAAATCTTGGTATGTGGATTCTGGGGTTCTGTCCTTTGAGGGGTTACTGTCTCCCACCTCTAGCTCGGGTCTTCTCTAGCCCCCCAACCTCTTCCCATCTCACTGCTTTCCCCACCTGCAGCCCAGGTCCTGAGGACATCGGGCCGCCCATCCCGGAAGCCGATGAGCTGCTGAATAAGTGAGTCACGGGAAAGATCAGGGAGGGAATGGGGACAGGTGGGCAGCACCGAGCGGGGCCTAGACAGGCGCCCCTGGCATCCTGAGCTCCCCGCCACCCCCACCCAGGTTTGTGTGCAAGAACAACGGGGTCCTGTTTGAGAACCAGCTGTTGCAGATTGGAGTCAAGTCGGAGTTCCGGCAGAACTTGGGTGCGTCCGGAGAGGGGCGGTGTGGGGACGGGGTTTCGGGGACACCTGGGTTTGGGTGGCATCTGGAGAGGAGGTTAACGAGGTCAGATGGAGCCCTGTCCCTCCCCACTCTCCGCAGGCCGCATGTATCTCTTCTATGGCAACAAGACATCCGTGCAGTTCCAGAACTTCTCGCCCACTGTCGTCCACCCTGGAGACCTCCAGACTCATATCCTCCCGGCCTGGCCCAGCCCCTCCCCCGAGCCCTGACCCTCCCGGTCTGCCTTCCTGGCCGCTGGGAAACAGACGGACCCTGGCCCAGAACCCTGCTCAGTCCTCTTGAGACCCTCAGCATATGGTTACTTGTTTGAGGTGTAGTGTCGTCTGTGAGACGGGTGGGCCTCTGCTCCCCAGGACAGCCTGAGGGCAGTGCGGTGATGGGATAGGGGTGCCTCCGTCTGTCCCTGTCAGGCTGCTTCCGTGTCCTGAGCTTGTCCTCCCTTGGGCTCCACACCCACGGTTCCAGTGTCTCCTGCATTCAAGAGCCGGGCCTGGGGGTCCAGATGCCAAAGCAGGGCCTTCTGTGTGATCTGAACCCAGTCACTTGGCCTCTCTGAGCCTTCCTCTCCCGTCTGAAGTGTAGACCGTCTTCCTTCTCATAGCGTTGTTCTGAAGGTCAGCGTGGTTGGAAAGCTCTGGAAGGGTGGCTGGCATAAAGGAAGGTGTCAGTCCTCCCTCCTTTCTCTGATGGTGGTTTTCCCACCCATGGAATGACAGGGGTTAGGCCCCAAAGCTTTGAGGGCCTCTTCAGTCCTTTGCTTCATTCAGCCCTCCTCAGCATCTCCAGAGCGCCCTGCAGGCTCAGCTCTGTGCTGGGCATGGGTGGCGGGCAGGGGAGGGAGGCGCTTCAGACCCCATCCTTGCCACCTTGAAGGTAGATGTGATCACCTTGCCACCTTGAAGGTGGATGTGATCATGTGGCCATTTGCGGTGTCCTGACCGTGGGCCGGACACACGTACAAGTACTTGTACTGGATTATCTCACTGAACGCTAAGGACCCTGTGTCCATTTTGAAGCTGAGGTTAAGAGGTAAAGTAGCTTGCCCAGCTAAGATCCAGGATTCAAACTGGAGTCAGCCATCCCAACCCAGGGAGCACTTCTGCCCTAGTGCGGTGTCACGTGTGCCATAATGGAGGTCCCTGAGCCAGAGCAGGCACCCAGGGGGTGGCCCGAGGGCTCACCGAGGAAGGGCTTTGGAGTTGGGGCCTCGTGCGATGGCCCGGGATGGCAGGCCCGGCCCCTCGGAGGCCTGCAGGCTGCGGTTCGGAACTATCAGGGGTTCGTAGCCAAGACCGCGGCGAAGGGGTGGTGTGGAGGGGGGCCCCGCTGCCTCTTTCTGGCTTCCTTGACCCCCGGCGGGCACAGCTGGCGGTGCAGACGAAGCGCGTGGCTGCGCAGGTGGACGGCGGGGCGCAGGTGCAGCAAGTGCTCAACATCGAGTGTCTGCGGGACTTCCTGACGCCCCCGCTCCTGTCCGTGCGCTTCCGGTGAGTCAGGTGGGGCCCTGCCAAGCGGCCGCGGGCTCCTGGATGGGGGGAGGGGGAGCGGGGTCTGATGGAGCTTCCTTGCCGCCCCTCCCCCCCGCCAGGTACGGGGGTGCCCCCCAGTCCCTCACCCTGAAGCTCCCAGTGACCATCAACAAGTTCTTCCAGCCCACGGAGATGGCGGCCCAGGACTTCTTTCAGCGTTGGAAGCAGCTGAGCCTGTGAGCCTCAGAGGGGGCGCTTCAGGGGGGGCGGGGCGGGGCCTTCCAAGCACCTGACGTGAACCTTTCCCCCTCCCCCCAGCCCCCAGCAGGAGGCGCAGAAAATCTTCAAAGCCAACCACCCCATGGATGCGGAAGTCACTAAGGCAAAAGTGAGTGACCACTGGGCGAGAGACAGGAGAGGGAGCCCTGGACCCATGGCCCAGCCCTGCCTCTCCCTAACTGGGATTTGGGGAGCGGTGCCCATTTTTCCATGCCTCTCTCTTCCCATCTGTAAAATGGGGCCAGGTCCCAAGGGCCAGGCTCGCAAGGGTTTGGGGGGAACTGGTTTGCTACTTCCCTGGGGCTCCCAGATCTGGCACCCTCCGATGGCTACCCTTCTTCCCCAGCTCCTGGGGTTTGGCTCTGCTCTCCTGGACAATGTGGACCCCAACCCTGAGAACTTCGTGGGGGCTGGAATCATCCAGACTAAAGCCCTGCAGGTGGGCTGTCTGCTCCGGCTGGAGCCCAACGCCCAGGCTCAGGTGAGCGGTGGTCCGGGAGGCGCCCCTCAGACTGCCACGTTACCCCCTGCCTCAGCGTGTTCGTTTTTAACCGCGCCCCTCTGCTGTGTCCCTGTGTCCTCCATCTGCTGTCTTCCTCGCCACATCCTTTCCCCCCTCCTGGGTCTCACTTTTACCCTTCCCCCTTTCCCTCCTGTGTCGTTTTTATTCCTGCCTCCTGTCTCTTCCATCACCTTTCTGATCCCTTTGTCCTTTTTCTCTTTTATCTGCCTGTATCCTCCTCCCCCGGGCTCTCTGTCCCCTCTGCCTCCTCCCTGAGTCCGCGCCGCCATATCCCCCACCCAGATGTACCGGCTGACCCTGCGCACCAGCAAGGAACCCGTCTCCCGTCACCTGTGTGAGCTGCTGGCCCAGCAGTTCTGAGCCCTGGACTCTGCCCCCGGGGATGTGGCCGGCGCCGGGCAGCCCCTAGGACTGAGGCAGCTGTGGTGGATGGGGCAGCGAGGGGACCTCCACTGGTGACAGGGAAGACCCCAGGGGTGGGGGGATGCCTGGACCTTCCTCCGGCCTTTTGTATTTTTATTTTTGTTCATCTGCTGCTGTTTACATTCTGGGGGGTAAGGGGGAGCCCCCTCCCTCCCTTTCCCCCTTAAGCACAGAGGGGAGAGGGGCCAGGGAAGTGGGCGCCTCCTCCCCTCCCACCCCACCCCATCTTAGCCCCTCCTGCCCCCTCCCCGTCCAGGGGCTGTGTATTATTGTGAGCGAATAAACCGAGAGACGCTAAGAGCTGTGTCTGTGAGTGGCTCACGCCCAGGGGTCAGAGGAGCGGGGTGAGGGCCTGCAGAGTGTGGGTGGCCAGGCCCCGCAGCGCGTGGGTGGGACTCTGGGCAGACAGCAGCAGCAGCAGCCGCCGGGGGCCCGCCTGCACAGCCACCAGCCGCCATCCCGTGCCTGGCTCCTCGGGCCCGATCACCAGGTAGCAGGCTCTTGGCACCTGGCTCCTCTGGGCCGCATCCTCTACCTTGTCCTCTGCTGACCCCGGCTCTGGAGGAAGGACAGGAAGGGCCAAGGTGACCAGGGGGGCCCAGACAACGAGAAAGTGAACCTGCAGGAGCAATACCACATCCCGGGCCTAAGATGGGTGAGGGCCTCATGGCTCCAGCTGGCTGTCAGTTGCCTGAAGAAGGGCGTGGACCTTCTTCCCGTTCTTCCCAGCCAGCCTCCATCCCCCTCTCCTGGGGATGCTGCACGCAGCCCTGGAGAGTCCGCTTAGCAATACAGATCACGGACACGCAGGTATGCTGACCAGACACTAGGCACTGGACTCCAGGCCCAGCCCTTGGAACCCTCCCAGGGCCCCCCGCCCCCCCACCCCACTTTACACGGGGAAGCAGGTGGGGGAGGTAGAGTCACGCAGCTAGGAGGGGCCAGTCCTCCATCCCTTCCTTTGTCTCCCTAGGGCCTCGTGGGTTCTAAGATTTTTCCTTCCTAATCTAGGCTCTGTGGAATGCCCCGCACCCCGAGGGGCAAAGACTGTGGCAAAGCGTGTCCTTGCAGCAGTACAGTGGAGTGTGGCTATGGGAACCAGGCTGCCTGTGTGTGAATCATGGCTCCCTGCTGCTCACTAACTGAGCCTCGGTTTCTTCACCTGTAGTATCAGAATGACGATGCAACAGGAGCTATCCCTCACCTGTGAGGATGAAGTGAGTCATTGTATCTATGAGCACTTGGTGAGAGAGGAAATCTCAGCGTTACCTGTTAGGACTGCCCAGTGGATTCTGTGGTCTCTAGGCTGTGGCTCCCTGCCCCTCCCCGTCAGTGTGGATGCCCTGTCCTCCCTTGTGTGATCAGAGATTCAGTGTCCTAGCATGTGCAAAGGGGGCACACCTGGTGGGAAGTGCGTGGCGGTGACCAAGGCGTAGAAGGATCGCAGGAGGCGCCGACGATGCTCAGGAGAAGGCTCTGGGCAGGGGAAGAGAGACAGGGTGACAGAGAGCCCCTCCTGGGCCCAAGCCCCTCCCGGCCTGGCCCTCCTCTCAGTCACCTTGATCCCCAGAGGGCTCCACCGTGAAGAGGCAACGTTTCAGTTCCAGGTGGAGAAGCAGCAGCCTGTGAGAAAGGGGGTGTCCTGGCCAGGGCAGAGGGGATGAGGACCCCCAACCCACACCCCCGTCCAAGCCCTACCCGAGGATGTCCGTGTGCAGGGGGAAGCCAGCGGGCAGCGCTCGGGGTCCCAGCGGCACGCAGGCCCGCAGCAGGTCCAGCGCTGGCTGCCACCAGCGGTCCAAAAGCTGAGGCGAGGCCCATGGGTGAGCTGGGGGGGGGGGGCGGGAGGGGGT
>CM052888.1:45210323-45224820 GCA_028534135.1 Potos flavus
AAAGCCGGGACATGGCCTGGATTCACCTGTGGATCCAGCTGGCTGAGGGGAGGGCGCGGCCCGCAGAGCAGACACAGCTCCAAGCCCGGCAGCAGCGTCAGGGTCAGAAGCCGGTGGGGGACCTGAAGCGGGGCGCCCCAGGGGTTGACCGGAGCTCCGCCCCTTCCCGCCGAAGCCCCGCCTCCTCGCGTCTCGGCCTCTCGGTCCCTTCGCGCCCACCTGTCCCCGGCGCCCCGACCCCCCCCAACTCACCGTCGGACTCCCGTGCGGCAGGTACACCGGGTAGTCGCGAGCGGCCTGAGGCGGCAAGGACCCCACCAGCCAGGGGAGCAGCATGGCCTCCGGCGTCCCCAGCCGCCACCAGCTCTCTGTTGCTGCCACCACCCGGCCGGACACGACCAGGCTGCCAAAGGCCGTCCCCGCCGCTTCGGCGAACCCAGAGAGGGCTTCCTGGGTCAGGAGACATGTGCAGGGGCGGCAGTGACTTCCCAGGTGGGCCAGGAGTGGGAAGAGACAAGGATAGGATTCAAAGCCGCCCTGGTGGCATGCTCACGTGCCTCACCCTCCCTGGGCCTGGGTTCCTTCACCTTCACACGCAAGTACCATCCCCAAGTCACACTGTAAAGTTAAACAGATACGGTGGCTGCTCCCTAGACTGACACGTGTTACTGAAGTTAATAATCCCAAAAGCCGCAGCTGCGGTTGATTGAATCCTACTATGTGCCAAGTGGGAGGAATCAACCACCTACTCCAGCTGGGAGAGGGAGGTCACGTCGCCTGCCCCTAGTCACGGTCATGGAAGGCGGCCATGCCAGGGGAATCAACAGCAGCAGTATTTAAGGAAGGATAGATGGAAATTCACTAGCAAAAGGAACAGCGTGTGCCAAGCAAAGAATTTGGGAAGTTGTTGGAGTCTGGGGGACCCCTGAGGCAGCTGGGTGAAGGTGGATTGTGGAGTTAGCAGAGGTCAGAGTGAGCAGGTTGGAGGGTTTCAGATTCCACAGGTCCTCAAACACCGGGCCGGGGGACAGGACCTTGTCCTGGTGGAGATGCAAGCCATGGAAGGGCTGTGAGCTGGGCAGGGGTCGGGTAGCTCTCGGTGTAGAAAGACCCTTCTTGGGGGCCAAGTGGAGGTTGGAATGGAGGCCCAAAGGATGAGAAAAGGTTGAGGCAACGATCCAGGGTAAGAGGATGAGGACTGAGCCAGGGCCACTGACAAGTTTAAGGGTTCCCAACGCATTCTCTGTACCTGCAGGAGAGACCCCTCTGGAGGAACCACACAGTCCACACACTGGGTCAGGTCCCCGATGAGCTCAGAGTCCCCCAGGAAACTGTCAATGAGGCGGTAACTGGCCTAGCAATGGGAGGAAGGAGGAGTTTAGGAGGAGTTAGGGCCCCAGATCTGCCTCCCCTTCGGAAAACCAGCCCTGCTGGGCCTGGCTCTAGGGTCAGTCGACCAGGCTGCCCCAGGGGCACCTGGGAACTATAGTTTCTGAGTATCAGTGACCTGGGATCCTAACTTCCGTGCTCACGTACTGCAGCCTCACCCTCAACTCCTTCTTCAGTCTCTCTACGTTGCGGATATTGGTCAGTTCTTCGAGTCCTACAAGAAGAACCTAGAAGAACCAAATAAGAGAGCAGGAGCTGGGGATCTGGACTCCTGAGAGCTCAGATTTCCGGGTTTGGGGAAGAGGGCTGAGGAGTCTCACCATGGCTCCAAACACCATCTGGAGTAGTCTCTCCAGCCTCAGCTCCGAGGTGCCCTCCTCAGATGACAGAACAATGAGGGTGATGCTGTGAGAAAGGAAGGTGAGAAGGAAGAATGAGTCCAGGCCAGGGAAATAGGGCCGTGAGGGGGAGAGTCTGCCCTCCATCCTTGACGCCAGCTACATCTTTCGCCAGCCGGCACAACCTGCTTCTCATACAGAGAAACTCAGGGATCAGAGAGGGTAACTGGCTTGTCGAAGATTCCACAGCCAAGTAAACAGCTGGCCTTGGAGACCTGGTAGGCCTCAGGGTCATCTTCAGCAGGGGCCATCACCCAGGCCCTGGCCCTGCCCCCAAAGCTACAGCTTGAAGACCTGTCATGGAAGCTTTTCCACACCACGGTCGTGTCCTCCGTCCTTGCAGAGCTCAGCTGCACCTCGAGATTCTGCCCAAACATGTGTACTCCATTGAGGGAACCGATGACAGAGAACGGAAGCTGGGGAAAAGTTGGAGACATTAGACAGTGCCCTCCATCTTGGGACCCAAGTGTCCAGGGCCCCAGCCCCCTCCTCTTTCTACATCCCCTGGCCCTCCTCTTCTGGGAACCAGGATTATTAGTCCAGTCATTGCACCCTTGGCCCTCTAAAACTCGACCCTGAAACTTCTCCAGACCCTACTCCCCTGACGACCCAGAGTCCAAGTGCCTAGCCCCCTTCTATTTTGAAGATCCAGGGGTCCAGGGCCCCACCTGCTGGCGGGCGGGGGCGCCGCCGCGGCTGCTTCTGCAGAACAGGGGGACTCCGCTGGAGGCCGCAAGGCAAAGCAGATGTACGGTGCCCTCTGTCCCCTCCTCGCCCATCTGGAACCCCCTCCAGTCCCCTCGTGGGGGCAGTCAGTGACCACCTTGGGGCATGCCCGTGGTCACACTAAGTCGGGCTGCCGGTCGGCGGTCCAAAGCCGCCAGAGGGCGAGATGGGGAGCTGATTGGAAGAAAAGTAGATTTCCCGCCTTCTTCATCCAACTCAAACCCATCCTCAGTCTCTATTCCAGCACCTCCCCCAAGCCCTATTAGCTTTTCTTCCGCCTCGACCGGAAGTCACTTGCCCCTAAGAAAGATGGCGCCCATCGTATTTTTAACGCTTCGTAGTTTCTCCCTAATGGTTTGATTCCATTTATTTAAAGAAGAGAACGAAGAGCCCGGCTTGAAGGTGGTGACCGCGCCAAGGCGTTGTCTGGCGAGCATCAGGTAAACTAGGATGTTTTACATTCTAAATTGATAAACAGCTGTGCCCCACTCAAAGATGGTGGCGGTGCCGAGGCGTTGCCTAGCAACTACATTCCGTCTACTTTCCAGTCCAAGGTGCAGAGAGCGGTGCCCCACTCAAAGATGGCAGCATGACGAATCTCGAGCAAAACCGAAAGAACTACCATCTCCCCCTTCACCCTCGCGGGATGGTTTGGTCCGGCCAACGTTGCCTAGTAACCACCAAAAGAGATGGTTGTTTTTGTTATTAGAAAAAGAAGGATGAAATCCTTTATTTTCCAGAATCATAAAAATAAGATTATTTCTGTAATAAACTTATACACATTAGTGCAGCGTGCCGAACGTGAAAATACTCCTTCCCAAGCCCTTTCCCGAAATAAAAATTTGACAGTTTAACGCAGAACATTCACGCATTTTGACAAATATGATCACTATGCTAATGTTGCCTTCAAACTTTTGCTCATTAGGCCAAATAAATATATGTCGTTTTTTAAAAATGTCTTTTTATAATCAACATTATGGATGTAACAAAATCGATTTAGCCAATCCTGTATTCACATACAGTAGTTTCCTTCCTCTGTTTGTTTAAACTGATAAAGTAAAATTTCATTTAGTTATGAATATAATCAGCTAGAACTTTTCTCTTTTGTGAGAACAGTGGCCTTCATTCACCCAAATGTATTTACGAAATATATAATAATGTTTAAAAAAAAATTGCTTCCTTTCAGACATGTTTTGCCTGCATTCTAGATTTGATTTCTTTCTTTTTTTTTAAGATTCATTTATTTATTTTAGAGAGAGGTCATGAACAATAGGAGCAGAGGGAAAGAATCTCCTGCAGACTCCCCGCTGAGCCCAGAGCCCAACAAGGGGCTCGATCTCTCAGGACCTGAGCCGAAATCCAGAGTCAGACACCCCTTACCTACTGAGCAATCCAGGTGCCTCTCTAGATTTGATTTCTTTTTTTTTTTTAAGATTTTATTTATTTATTTGACAGAGAGAGAGAGATCACAAGTAGGCAGAGAGGCAGGCAGAGAGAGGGGAAGCAGGCTCCCTGCTGAGCAGAGAACCCGAAGCGGGGCTCGATCCCAAGACCCTGAGATCGTGACCTGAGCCGAAGACAGAGGCTTTAACCCACTGAGCCACCCAGGCGCCCCTCTTTTTTTTATTTATTTTTATTTTTATTATTTATTTGAGAAACAGAGAGAGAAAGAGAACCTGAGAGGGGGGAGGGTCAAAGGGAGAAGCAGACTCCCTGCTGAGCAGGGAGCACAATGTGGGACTCATGCTGGGACTCCAGGATCATGATCTGAGCTGAAGGCAGTCGCTTAACCAACTGAGCCACCCAGACGCCCCTAGATTTGATTTCTAATAGCTGATAATATTAGCTATTAGCTAATATTCCCTGCTCAGCGGGAAGCCTGCTTCTCCCTCTCCCAATCCCCCTCCCCCCCTCTCTCTCTCTGTCAGATAAATAAAATCTTAGAAAAAATAAAAAAAAAATAAAAATGAGTTAGGAGCGCCTGGGTGGCTCAGGCAGCTGGGCACACAACTCTTGATTTCAGCTCGGGTCATGATCTCTGGGTTGTGGGATGGACACAGAGACACATGGTGTCTGTGTCGGGCTCTGGTTTCAGCGTGGAGCCTGCTTGGGACTCTAACTTACAGTCCTTGCCTCTGTGCTGGTGGCCTTTGACTCTGAACTCATTACTTGATATTGACCTGAGTCCTGTGAGGAGTATTTACTTCTACTTGCACAGATTTTCAGGAGTGTTACCAATCTGGAACCAGTTCAGCTGCCCCCGGGGAGGCCCTGGCTTATCTGGAGAAGAGTCCCGTTTTCCAGTTTGCAGCTACATTCAGGCCTTTGGTGATGCCAGTGCAGCCCCTGGGCAGGCAGTTCTACTCCAAAGTCCTTTTTTTGGTTAATTATTGGCTCTCTGTTTTTTGGGGGGAAGTAGGGGAGGGATTCTTGAAGACCTTTCATGAGGTCTACCTTTTTTTAAAAATAAATTTTATTCATTTGTCAGGAAGAGAGAGAGAGCACAAGCAGATGGAGGGGTCAAGGGAGAGGGAGAAGCAGGCTCCCCACTTCGGGGCTCAATCCCAGCACCGGGATCATGACCTGAGCCAAAGGCAGAGGCTTAACGACTGAGCCACCCAGGCGTCCCGTGAGATCTATCTTTTAAGAAACCACCAGTGTTAGAAAAACACTATTATAACACATAATCCATCATAATGCCAGAAGCTGAAGTCCAGGCTAAAATATCCAATTGTTCATTTTTACCATTTGTAATACATTAAAAGAAATGTATTAAAAATCAGTTAGGGGTGCCTGGGTGGCTGAGTCAGTTAAGTGTCTGTCTTTGGCTCAGGTCAGGATCTTGGAGGCCTGGGATCCAGCCCTGGTAGGGCTCCCTGCTCAGTGGGGAGTCTGTTTCCCCCTCTGCTTTTGCTCCTTTCCCCCACTCGTGCCTTCCCTCAAATAAATAAATAAACCCCTAAAAAAAAAAAAGATCAGTTAATACAACCAATCATACACTCAGCTTATCTAAAGAAAGTTTTCCTTTCGGTTAACAGGGCAGATTTTAATTTTAGGAAGCATTTTAATCTTACCTGTTGATCATTTTTTCTTTCTCCAATTTAATCTTTCTTATAATTTTATTATTTTTTTTAAGATTTTATTTATTTCTTTGACAGGGAGCAAGAGAGCACAAGCAGGCGGAGCAGCAGAGGGAGAAGCAGGCTCCCCACTGAGCAGGCAGGCCAATGATACATGGATCCCGGGACTCTGGGATCATGACCTGAACTGAAGACAGACGCTTAACCAACTGAGCCACCCAAGTGCCCCTTCCTTATAATTTTATTAAAATTGAATTACACTGGCATAAAAAAGATGGGAGCTGCTTTAGATTAAAAGAAAATTGGGGTGCCTGGGTGGCTCAGTCGGTTAAGTGTCTGCCTTCAGCTCAGGTCATGATCCTGGAGTCCTGGGATCAAGCCCCGAATCAGGCTCCCTGCTCAGCAGGGAGTCTGCTTCTCCCTCTGCCCTTCACCCCACTTGTGTTCTCTCTCTCTCTCAAATAAATTTAAAAAAAAAGAAAAAAGATTAAAAGAAATTTAAGAGATATAATGTCTAAAAATGTGTTTGATCTTTGGATTCTGATGGAAATAAAACAATGGGGGGCGCCTGGGTGGCTCAGTGGGTTAAAGCCTCTACCTTCAGTTTGGGTCATGATCTCGGGGTCCTGGGATCGAGCCCCGCATCGGGCTCTCTGCTCAGCGGGGAGCCTGCTTCCCCCTCTCTCTCTACCTGCCTCTCTGCCTACTTGTGATCTCTTTCTCTCTATCAAATAAATAAATAAAATCTTAAAAAAAAAAAAAAAACAATGGAAAAAAGCCATTTTGAAAGAATTGGGGAAATTTGATTGTGGATTTAGTGTTAGATGACATGAAGAAATAATTTTGCTGGGGGTGATAATGGTATGGTGGCTGTGTGTGAAAATGTCTGTAACTTTTTAGAGACGTCTGCCAAGGATGTAGAAGTAAAATGATAGGATGTTGGGGCTCTGCTTTAAAAGGCTTCAGCAAAGAAAATAAAAGCAAAAAGGGTTGGATAAGGTAAATGTGACAAAATGGTGATAGGACTGTAAGTGAGAGGAGGGCACCCTTTTATCTTAAAGTACATGGCCAAAATGCACTGGGGCAAGTTGTGCGGATTCGCACCCCCCTCTAGACTATGTCTGAGCCCAAACTCTCCCGCCCTCATGGACATTATTCTTTCCAACGTTAATTAACGTGACAAAGGTAAAATGCTTTTTAATTGGTGAAGATAAGCAGTTTTCAGGTGTTTACTTGCCATTTTAAATGGTTTTGTGTGGGGGAAGAGCCTCCCTACCACTAAAAATATATATATTTCTATTTTCCTAAGTTTTTATTGATGAGTAAGATGTATCTGTGTAGTAAATTTCAGTCAAAGTTTATGTTACAAATGACTTCCCAGTTTACCGTATTTTTTCCAGCTCGGTTTATAGAGTCTTTTGGACAAATTGATCAATATTTTACGTTTTCTGGCTTTGCTGTGGTGATAAAACTTTTTCCAGGCTTCAGGATTGTAACCGTGTGTTTCTTTATTCCTTCGGCTATTTTTAAGGTTTCATTTGTTGCATTTACATTTTTAATCCACCTGGAATGTATTTATGTTCTAGGCCAGTTTCTGGCCTCTCTCCCAGAAAACAATCAGGTGTTGCCTAGCAACCGCCACTTGGGTTGGAATTCGGCTTCTTTGAGGGGGAAGAACAGCTGCACTCCCCTCCGAGTGAAGGCAACCTCGAGCGTTGCCTAGTAACCCTTTTCAGAGGATGTGATTGGACCCTTCACACGACCTCCCCCCCCAATCTCCCCGCGCCAGAAAAAATTTAACTAGAAACCTAATCTCTCCGGTAGAAAACTAGGGCAGCGTATGCGTTGCATAGCAACGCGGTCTCCTGACCCTCCCGCTGAGACCAGAGTCGGAACTGGCGCCTCGCTCAAAGATGGCGGCCGACTGCTCCTCTCTCAGTATATGTCACTCCACAGTCCTGACAATAATTCCGTTTTCCCCGTCAGGCCCCCGTAGGGGTTCGCTATGCCCTTAATCTTGCACGCGGTGCGTTAAGAACGAGGATGGACATAGAACCAACGCGCCCTGAGTGCCCCGCACAAACATGGCCGCAGGCGCGTCGAGCGGCGGCGCTAAGACGTCCGGCGCCGGTGTACGCGCAGCGCAGGCGCACTTCCGCTCATCCCGCAGGGGCTGCGGCGGCGGCGGCGGTGGCGGCGGTGGCGGCGGTGGCGGCTGCTGCGAGGGGCATGGTCCCCGGCTCGGAGGGCCCGGCCCGCGCCGGGGGCCTCGTGGCTGACGTGGTGTTTGTGATTGAGGGCACGGCCAACCTGGGGCCTTACTTCGAAGGGCTGCGCAAGCACTACCTGCTTCCGGCCATCGAGTGAGTGCCGTTTCCGCGACTTCCAGTCCGGCCCTCCGACTTTAGTTTTCCAGTTTCTTCCCTGACCCCGACCTTTTGCCTCCGACCCTCGCAGGTATTTTAATGGTGGTCCTCCTGCCGAGACGGACTTCGGGGGAGACGTGAGTCTTGGGACTCCTGGGTCTGAGGGAGGAGGGAGCCGGGGGTCTGGACTCCCGGGTCTGAGGGAGGAAGGAGCCGGCGACCGGACTCCCGGGTCTGAGGGAGAAGGGAGCCGGGGGTCTGGACTCCCGGGTCTGAGGGAGGAGGGAGCCGGGGACCGGACTCCCGGGTCTGAGGGAGGAGGGAGCCGGGGGTCTGGACTCCCGGGTCTGAGGGAGGAGGGAGCCGGGGACCGGACTCCCGGGTCTGAGGGAGGAGGGAGCCGGGGGTCTGGACTCCCGGGTCTGAGGGAGGAGGGAGCTGGACTGGGGTCCCAGGTGAAAAGTTCATCTGTCCTCTCCTCCCAGTATGGGGGGACCCAGTACAGCCTCGTGGTGTTCAACACGGTGGACTGCGCTCCGGAATCCTACGTACAGTGTCATGCTCCCACCAGCAGCGCCTATGAGTTTGTCACCTGGCTCGATGGCATTAAGTGAGCTTTCTCTTGTGCTTGCGGTGGGTTGGGGGACGCTGTGAGGGACCATGAACGGATGGTGGCTTGGTTTGAGCTTCAGGAACCATCCCTCACGCTGGGTGGCTGAAAGGGCTGAGAGGGATTGTTTTTGTCCATAAGTCATTTCTGTGGTGTGTTCTGTGTGCTCAGCGGTTTGGCCATCCTGTGTGGAAGTAGAAAAATCTTCCCAGTTTGGGAGACCTGTTGAGCTCCAGCGCCCATCTTGTACTGTGAGGTTCTCCACGTTGTGCGTGATTCTCCGCATTCTTCGGCTGTTTCTCATCTGTACTCCAGTCTTCCTTTTTCAGCTAGGCCCCTTGAAGCCTGAGTGCAAGGGGGGGTGGGGCCTAAGCCAGGACAGATCCCTCTGTGCTTTGGATGGAATGTGGAATGTACACTTTGCAGGCCCAGTGCGGGTGCAGACAGCCTGCGGTCAAATCACAGCTAAACCACAACAGGACTCCCGGACTCAGGAGCCCCTGCTCCCTTTGTGTCTAATGTAGCTTGTCTCCTATCTCTTTAAAGGGGAGGGGAGGTGTTATAGTATTTATTTATTTGTTGTATTATTTATCCTCGGTTGTGTACCAGATTGTCCCAAAACTTAGGGGGTCTAAACCATAAACGTCGATTATTTTGTGCCATTTCCGTAAGTAAGGAATTCAGGACCGGCTCAGCTGAATAGTTCTGGCTCAGGGTCTCGTGTCCAGGGGACTGGCGGATCCGTTGTCAAGGTGGCTCACTCTGTGGCCATGGAGTGGCCTCCTAATGTGGCAGCCAGCTTCTCTCAGACGAAGCAGCACAACAGAAAGAGCAAAGAGGAGGCTACGCGGGTTTTTATGATCAACTTTTGGAAGTCACATGGCATTACCTCTGCCAAATTCTGTTCGGCACAGAAGTCAGTCCTGTTCAGTGCGAGGAGTGTGCGTGCGGGGAGATGAATGCCAAGGGTGTGAATACCACGAGGCGGGGATCGTTGGGAGGGCCTACCGTGACTTCATAGGCATTCTTTGGGAATTAAATGAGTTGATGATCACTTAAAACAGCACCTGGCGTGTATTAAGTGTTCGTGTTCGCTGTTTCACCTCTCAGTTTCTTGGTTGGTGAGTGGATGACGGTAGCCTGGAGCTCTGTGCTCTTGGGAGGATCGGAGGAGCTCACCTTTCTGCGGTGCCTTCATCCCGCCGAGCTCGGTGTCTTTTGTGTGGTTAGAGTTCACGAAATGGCGCTGGTTCGTGGCTACTGTTCTCTTCGTACGTTTGCAGCACGTGTTTGCACCCCTGCGGTTTCCAGGCTGCATATGCTGGACTGAGTGCTGCTCGTCCCCTGGGAAGTTGACACCCAAGTTTGACCCCTCATGGTCATTCGAGCTGGTAGTCAGGACAGAGTGGAATTTCCTAACCTCAGTACTGTTGACGCTTTGGGCCAAACAATTCAGTGTCGCAGGCGGCTGCCATGCACGCTGCTGGGTGTTCAGAAGCCTCCCTGGCCTCTAGCCACCAGATGCCGGGGGCCACCTCCAAGTTGTGGCACACGAAAATGTCTCCAGACATAGTCAGATGTCCCCTGGGGTGGGAAGTTAGGGGGACAAAATCCGCCCCCCTTGAGAAGTACTGAGATAGATTGTTGTGAGACTGTTATAATGGTGAGTGGTGGTGGGGCTCTTTGAGGCCCAAGTTCAAGTGTGATGTCCCTCAGGTGCCTAGCACCGAGCACAGGGTCTGGCATCAAGGAGATCTGAGGAGAACTGCATGGAATGGGGGAGTACGTGAATGAATGCCCGGAGTGCACTCCGTACTCTGATTCTTCCTGGTGACTCTAAGCTACAAGACCCGGCTCCGAGGTCCCTTCGCTGATGCTGGCAGGCAGCCGGTCGCTCCCTCCTCTGCGCCTGCCACTCCCCAACTGTTGCCCCGCTGCACTCCCATGCCTCTGAGCCGTGAACGTCTAGGTCCCTGGTGTTCCTTCTGCTTTTTTGTTTCCAGCTGGGGCCTGGCACCCAAAAGGCCTCTGGAGACCTTGACAGTAAATAAATGAGTGAAAGCCATGGAGAAGATAATCACCAAGAAACCAAACCTTCTGGTGGTGTCGACTTGTCAGGACACGAAGTTAAACCTCCTTATTTACAACTTTCCGGGGGGCGCCCGGCTGGCTCAGTCGGATGAACATGCTACTCTTGATCTCGGGGTTGAGTTTGAGCCCCACGATGGGTGTAGAGATGACTTAAATAAGTAAATAAAAACTTTTAAAAATCTTAGATAAGTAAATAAAGTCTTTCCAAAGTGTGTGGAAGATGAGAGGGAAATGCTTTCTGAGCACATTCGGCACGTATCCACACCTCCTTAATCAACTTAGAACACGCTGTACCTTTAGCCAAATGAAAAAGCTCCGTGGGCTGTGTGCTCGTCCTGGAATCCTCCCAGTCAGCTGATAAACATTGGCAGTGGGCATTGTTTCACCAAGTCCTGTGTAACCATCTAAATTCACTTTCTGTGACGTCGCCGGGTGGTCTGGCACAGAGATCACAAAGAAAGCCTGTGGGTTTTGTTCGCACTCAGAGGAGAAATCTTATCTTCCCCCGGAACGTCCGCAACTTAAGGAACAAAGCATGCAGTGTGATTTTTGAAATGTCCTTGGTTTGGGAAGATTTATTTCTGATGTCCCATTTCCTTTCTTTCAAGAGGGGCGGGTTTTTTGTTTTTTTGGTGTTTTTTTTTCCTCCTCCCCTACAGCAAATGGCCCAGAATCAGAAAGACTAGGGTAGAAGGAAAAGGAGCCCTGAGTGTTTTCTCCCTAGCACTGTGCCCGTCTGTTCGTTCATTCATTCGTTCCTTCAGCAGATGTTCGTGGAGCAAACTGTCCTGAGCGCTGAGGACTTGGGGATATAAGGCAGGCCAGGTCCTGGCCCACTTGGAGCCGGTGGTGGTCACAGTGGGGTCACCAGCTGGGCGGGTCAAGCCTGGTTGACAGCCACTCATTTTGACCAGTACCTCCGGGGGCCTCCGAGGGCTCATTACCCCGTGAGGGTGAGCAGTGAGGACTGGGGCCGGGGGGGAGGGGTGGGGTGCGCGGCATCAGCAAGAGGCGTGGGAAACAGTAAGGGGCCGAGCCCACCTGTGGCACGAGGCACAGCCATCTCACTTCGCGTGTGCTTTAGCGAGGGCCTTGTTTGGAAGTACGGCTTGTCATAAACTCGCTGGTATTCAAAACATATTTTGCAACTGACCAGGTTTTATTTCTGCTCCCCGTTTTTCCAGCCTGTCTCGTTTCTCGGACAAAATACGTGTTCCATAGCTCTCCAAGTGGGTCACAGGCAGCCTAGCTCTGGAAGAGAAAAGCAAGTTCCAGGATCTCAAAGTGATTGGTCGATCACACTTTCCCTCATAAGTTGCTTTTTTTTAATTGAGGTAAAATTAGCGTAACAGAGGTGATTATTTTGAAGCGAGCAATTCTGTGGCATTGAGTGTGTGTGCACTGGGCAACCACACGGTCCCAAAACAGTGTCATGCCCCTAAAGGGAGACCTGCACATGAAGCAGCCACTCGGTATCTGTGTTGTCCCCGCCCTCTGGCCAGGCCCAGCCGGGACACTTCTGGCTCAAGAAGGCTCATGAAAATAGCGGTTTGATTTATTTGGGAACAGGACGCTGCAGCAGCACAGGTGCAGGGTCAGGTCTTTCACTGGGGGCTGCCTCCCAACTCTGGCCTTCATGGTCTTGTGCGGAACAGTCTCGGTGGTGAGGAAGAGCAGGGCTGGGAGCAGGGGGTGGGGATAAGGAGCAGCAGCGGGGCCCGCGTGCCCTGAGAGGGAGAAGGAAGGCTTCGGGGTCGTGGGGCCTAGAGCAAGAAGTTTTCACTGCCGAGAACTTGGGAAGGGAGCAGAGGGGTCGAGCTGCTGGGGCTCGCTCATCCAGGAGGCATGTTCTGAGGCCGTGTGTGTCCTCGAGCACCTTGCACACAAGCTGGAGATATCTCGGACCGACCACTTGGCCCCCCTCACCACCGGCTACCCTGGCTCCGGGAGTCAGGTGTGCTGTGGAGGGAAGCCTGACACATGTCACATGTCACAGTATCCGCTGACATGTGATATGATTGAGGGTGGGCCCTAAAAGCAGGTGGCAGCTGAGGCAGGCTTCCCGGAGTAGGGGACGCTGGACTGAGGAGGGTGGTCCTAGGGTAGATAAGCAGGGATTTTCCTCCTGGGCCAGAAGAGGGGAGTGTGTGGTCATGGCAAACAGCACAGGCAGAAGACTGGTTCTGTGGCAGATCACAGAGACCAGGGACACAGGAGACATTCTGGATGACATGTAAGGAAGGTGGGCAGAGTCTTGCGCGTGGAGGGCCCCCTAAGCCCAGCTGAGAGCTTGGCTTTATTCTGGTGTTAATGGATGTGGTTGGATTGGCAGCCCTTTGCTACATGTATACGTATGTACGTACGTATGTAAACTCCATGCCGCACACAGGGCTCAAACTCTGACCCCAAGATCAAGAGTTGTGTGTTCCACCGACTGAGCCAGCCGTACACCCTCCTTTAGCCATTTTTTAACACACGTTTCTCGATGCTTCCCTAACGCCAGCCCGTGGGGTTAGAGAGGACGTAGCTCCTGTCCCTGCTTCAGGGAGACCAGTGCCGGGGCCACAGTTCGAGGGGACAGGGCCCTCAGAGCTCCCAGAGGGGGCCCAGTGTGCACACATGTACCTGCGGCCAAGAGTCAGCCTCACAACCACGTGACCTGAAGACTCCTGGTGGCAGCAGCTGCACTCATGAGAGGCCATCCCCACGCCACGCCCCACGTGGGATGGTCACTGGGGACCTGTGTGCTCGTCAGATGGAAGAGAACCCGAGCCTGTGTAGGAGTTTCCTGGAGCTGCCGAAATGGAGTAGCAAGAACTGGTGGGCTTCGGGGCGCCTGGGGGGCTCAGTCGGTTAAGCATCTGCCTTCGGCTCAGGTCATGATCTCAGGGTCCTGGGATCGAACCCCGCCTTGGGCTCCGCGCTCAGTGGGGAGCCTGCTTCTCCCTCTCCCTCTGCCCATCCCCCTGCTCGTGCGCATGGGTGCGCTCGCTCTCTCAAATAGATAAATAAAATCTTAAGAAAAAAAAAAACTGGTTGGCTTAGAACCACAGAAAGTAGTAACTCACAGTTTAGGATCCAGGAGCCCAGGATCCAGGTGTGGGCAGGGCCGTGCTCCCTCTGGAGCCTGTAGGGGAAGATCCTTGTCTCTTGCAGCTTCTGGTGTCCGTAGACGATCTTTGGCTTGTGGTAGTGTCACTCTGATCTCCGTGTGGCGTTCTCCCTGTGTCTCTACTTATTCTGAGCATGTCTGTCTCTGTATCCACTTTTCCCTGTTCTGACCCTAAGGACACCGGCCACCCTGCGACCTCAGTGTAGTCTCCTTATCTCTGTAAATACCTCGTGTCTAAGTAAGGTCACATTCTGGGATTATTCGGGGTTAGAACCTTCAACATCTCTTGGGGAGGGGGACACAGTTCAACCCTGACACTGGGAGGACAGAGGAGGTCCCCATATTGGCCTGGGAGGCTGGGCTAAGGCCAGGGCTGCCTTTAAAGGTGGAACAGACAGCCCTGAGGGGTGGTGCACAGGGACGGGGACACAGGACGAAATCATAGGCCAAGTGTCCTGGGCCTTTCCCTGTCCGTGCTCTGGCAGGGCCTCTGGCGGGAGGGACTTCATCAGAGGAGATGACAAACAGCCCTTATCCGCATTCGCTAGGCCTGGCGCTGTGTCAGCGCTGGGGATGGAGCGGGAACCTCAGCAGTGCCCCTGTGCCTGGGTGCACGGTGGAGGGTGGGGAGGAGGGTGACACGGGTTCAGGCTCTTCATGTGTGGCCTGGGGGCTGGGAGGTGGCAGCCCTGGGTGCCACAGGGGACCCCAGGGCTGACAGCCTC
>CM052888.1:45224920-45247623 GCA_028534135.1 Potos flavus
GTAAAGTGGGACCATTACTCCTGACTTCCTGTAGGGTGGGGGACTTGCCCTGGGCTGGGGCTGGGTCTGTCCCCCCTTGGGGCCTTTGCTGTTACCTGCTCCACGTCTTTCCTTCTCCCGCAGCGGCCAGACACACCGCGTCTGCCTCCTCATCTGTAACTCGCCCCCATACCTGCTCCCCGCCGTCGAGAGCACCACGTACTCCGGGTACACCACGGAGAGTCTCGTGCAGAAGATCGGGGAGGTGAGGACTCTTGCGTCTGAGGGAGGAGCTCTAGGAGGAGGGGGCTGGGGGCTGGGCTCCGGAGCTGGGAACAGCTCCACTCAGGCCTGTGGAAGAACTATAACCCACAGGCCCCTGGGGCGGCCGATACAGGGCCCAGGGTCGCTTGGCTCCAAGCCTGAAGGGAGTTTAGTTTCCGAGCCCAGTGGGCGTGGTAGCGTGGGGGTCGCCCCTCCCCCGATGGCCCCACCCTGACCGCACCCCTCTCCTCCTGCAGCAAGGGATCCACTTCTCGGTAGTGTCTCCCCGGAAGCTGCCTGCCCTGAGGCTGCTGTTCGAGAAGGCAGCTCCCCCGGCCTTGCTGGAGCCGCTGCAGCCACCAACAGACGTGAGCCAGGACCCCCGGCACATGGTGCTGGTGCGGGGGCTCGTGCTGCCGGGTGAGGCCCGAGTTCCAGCAATGGAGCGATAGGGGGCGTCCCCCCTCTGCTTCCTCTGACTTAGGTTTCTCTCCCCCCTCTGACCCCTTCGCACTGGGCTCTGCCGTCCATCCTTCGCTCTCAGTTGGGGGTGGTTCAGCCCCAGGCCCCCTCCAGCCAAAGCAGCCTGTCCCCCTGCCTCCAGCTCCACCCTCGGGCGCCTCGCTCTCAGCAGCCCCCCAGCAGCCTCTGCCCCCCGTCCCCCAGCAGTATCAGGTATGGATGTGGCCAGGGAGGGGACGTGCTCCTGGGGCCTTGTGGGAGAGCCCTAGCTGGAAGTCGGGGCTCCTGGGGGTGATGGGGAGTCTCCACTGGGACCCCAAGGTGGGTGGGACTCTTGGGGCCAGAGAAGCCCATCCCTATGCAGGGATGGGAGTCACCCCGCTGCGATGTCACGGCCAGGTCAGCTGTGCTTTGGGTGGGCGTGGTGGTGTGACCCCATGGGACACTGGACTGGGGTGTGCAGTCCTCATTCCCCTTCCACCCCCAGGTCCCTGGGAACCTAAGTGCAGCTCAGGTGGCAGCCCAGAACGCCGTAGAAGCCGCCAAGAACCAGAAGGCGGGGCTGGGCCCACGCTGTGAGTCCCGAGGCGGGGATATGGGGTGGGCTGGCGTCAGCCAGGCCTCTCTGCACATCTGTCCCCACCTTTTCTCTTGGTCTCTTCCACAGTCTCACCCATTAACCCTCTCCAGCAAGCTGCTTCAGGAGTGGGTGCCCCCTTCAACCAGGCCCCGGCCCCACCTCTACCCCCAGGGCCCCCTGGCGCCCCCAAGCCACCCCCTGCTTCCCAGCCCAGCCTGGTCTCCACCGTGGCTCCTGGCCCAGGCCTGGCCCCCCCTGCACAACCCGGGGCACCGTCCATGGTAGGTGCTCACATACCCGCCCCGCTGCCCTACTCCTGCCAGCTGCTCACAGAGACGAGGCCAAGCAGTTTACCTTCCTGAGGAGGGTGTGAGGGTACATGGGTCTCGGCTTCCTGGGTCCTCAGGGCTGAGTTCAGGGGGCTCGTGCCACAGACGACTGAGACTAGAGGGTCTGGGGACGGAGTGACGGGGCTTTAGCTCCCGGCGGGTGAGAACTGTTCAGAGGAGCCCAGGGGATCCTGGGAGTCAGGGCGTCACGGGTCTTTAGAGTCCTCAGATCTTCCGGAGTCAGAGCATCTGCGGTCGCAGGCACTGTCAGCGGGTGTTGAGAAAGGAGCCTGAGTTCCAGTCTTCCTGCTGGTTGTCTCTCTTTCGGGACACCCTTCCCAGGAGACGGTCTGACCCGGCTCCGCTGCCCTCCTTGCTCCCCTCTGGCAGGCGGGCTCGGTGGCCCCAGGCGGGGTGAGCGGCCCTTCCCCGGCCCTCGGGGGGCAGCAGTCGGTCTCCAACAAACTCCTGGCCTGGAGTGGGGTCCTTGAGTGGCAGGAGGTGAGTAGCTCGAGGAGCTGCGCGGATCTCATGGCCTGTTCGGACGTGGGGCTGGGCCGGGGTCCCTGGAGGACTGGGCCGGGGTCCCTGGAGGGCTATGGCGCTTGGGGTCCTGAGGAGAGTCTCAGGGAAGCCTTGAGTTCAGGACGATGGAGGTAGTAAGGATTGTGTTGTAGATGCAGAACCTAAAAGTCTCAGATTCGGGGTGTGAGGGGGCTTTAGGGGATCAGGGCAGGGAGGGGACAGAGGTTGCGGGACTGCTGGTCTGGAGGAGGGGCCCAGGGCTCATGGGACTTGAGCTGGGGCAGGTCCTGAGCTCCGGGGCCCCCAGTGTAGGACAGAAAAGGTTGAGGGGCCCGGGCTTTGGGGCCCTTCTCGCCATGACACGCGCTGCTTTTCCACTCAGAAGCCCAAACCTGCCTCCGTGGATGCCAACACCAAGCTGACCCGGTCGCTGCCGTGCCAGGTCTACGTGAATCACGGCGAGAACTTGTAGGTGACTGGTGGTAGGGCCGGGGGCCGGGCGGGGCCGGGCTTGCAGCCTCCTGACATCTCTCCCCGCGCGGCCCCCCAGGAAGACCGAGCAGTGGCCTCAGAAGCTGATCATGCAGCTCATCCCGCAGCAGCTGCTGGTGAGTGGCCCGAGGGGGCACCGCCCGCCCCTCCCGTGGGCTGGTCGCCTTCTCTTCCCTTGTCCCCTCGCTGCCCTGCACCTGCCTGGCTCCCTGCTCCTCCCTTCCCCACCCCGCTCCTCCCTTCCCCACTCCGCATGCCGGCCGCGTGTCTCCTGCAGACCACCCTGGGCCCCTTGTTCCGGAACTCGAGGATGGTGCAGTTCCATTTCACCAACAAGGACCTGGAGTCCCTGAAAGGCCTCTACCGCATCATGGGCAACGGCTTTGTGAGTCCGGGACAGGGCAGGGCACGGGCGCCTGCGGAGCTTCTAGAACCCGCAGGGGTGGGGTGCCCCCTCCCCCTCCTCCTGAGGGGTGACTGGTGCGCCTCCTCTGCCAGGCCGGCTGCGTGCACTTCCCCCACACGGCACCCTGCGAGGTGCGCGTGCTCATGCTCCTGTACTCGTCCAAGAAGAAGATCTTCATGGGGCTCATCCCCTACGACCAGAGCGGCTTTGTCAACGGCATCCGGCAGGTCATCACCAACCACAAGCAAGTGCAGCAGCAGAAGCTGGAGCAGCAGCGCGGGGTGAGTGACCAGGGCCCCCTCCCCCCAGCCCCCACCCCTGTCCCCCTGGGCCCCTGAGCTTGTGCCCAGACCCCCAGCGTCCCTCCTGGGCTGAGATGTGGCCACCTGGGTTCAGTCCCTTTCCCACGTTTTTTTGCAATCTTTGTACCCCTTTCGCTGTCTGAAAGGGGCAGCGAATCTCTGAGACACAGCCCCTTCTTGGGGACTTGGGAAAGTAAGGTATACTTCCCAGACCACCCACCCCCAAAGAACATTCCTAGCTCCTGACGGGTTCCCCTTCAGGGTTCAGAAGGCTCCCCCCGCCCAAACACAGGACCCCCACTCCCACCCCCAGTCACTGACCTGCTCCCTGTCCCACGCAGATGGGGGCACAGCAGGCACCCCCTGGGCTGGGCCCCATTCTGGAGGACCAGGCGAGACCCTCACAGAATCTGGTGAGGAGAGGGCTGGTGGGGTCAGGGCCAGGGCGGGGGAGACCCCCAAGGAACACTGTCATTTTGACCTGACCTCGGAGGCCAAGAAGTCTAGGGAATCTGCCTTGTCCCTTACCCCCATCTCTCCCCACCAGCTCCAGCTCCGCCCACCACAGCCCCAGCCTCAGGGCACTGTGGGGGCCTCCGCGGCCTCAGGACAGCCCCAGCCCCAAGGTGCTGCCCAGGCCCCCCCAGGCGCCCCTCAAGGCCCTCCTGGAGCGGCCCCTGGCCCTCCTCCTCCTGGACCCATCCTCCGGCCTCAGAATCCTGGGGCCAACCCCCAACTGCGGAGTCTCCTCCTCAACCCACCTCCGGTGAGATTTGGGGGTGGGGGCAGATGGGAGCCATGGGGCTGGGCCCTGGGCTCTGATGGTTCTGGTCCTTTTGTTTGGGAGGAAGGAGGTTGGCTTTGATCAGAGGGTGTGACTAGAGCCCCGCCAAGGGCTCCAGGTAGACTGGCTCTTGTGTGTCTGTCTGACGTGGGCTTCTGCTAAGATTCCTTTGAAGAAAGACCCCCTCTCCCCTCCCCACAACCACTGGATGAGATGTTCTCTGAGCAGCTTCTGTGCTAAAGGGTACTCGGTGGGGTGGGGGCTCTGAGTCACTTTCTTTGTTCTCGCAGCCGCAGACTGGGGTGCCTGCACCCCAAGCCTCCCTCCACCACCTCCAGCCACCAGGGGCTACTGCACTGTTGCCCCCACCACACCAGGGCCTGGGGCAACCCCAGCTGGGGCCTCCCCTCCTGCACCCACCGCCTGCCCAGTCCTGGCCCGCACAGCTTCCCCCGAGAGCTCCACTGCCAGGTAAGGAGGTCCCCGGGGAGGGCAGGGGTCAGGACTCAGTGTCCCAGCAGCCCCTGGGCTAGAGCCTCAAGACCAAGGGCTCCTGGGAACTGAAGTCCAGGATTCAAGAATGGCAGCTGGTTCCCCCACCCCAGGGTTCCTAGGAGGCTCTGAGGGCTCCTGGAAAATACAGCCCAGGGGGTCAAGGCCTAGTGGGGCAAGGTCTCTTTTTGTGATTCCTTTCCTGTGTGTCCTGGGGTTGATGGGAAACGTAGTCTTAGGGTCAGAGAAGTCGTTTGGGGGATGGGCTCCTAAAGGCTCACGGGAATCAGCACATTTGTGACCAGACGAGGCCAGAAGGTGCCTCTGATGGGTCCCCCTGGGGCTTCCTAGAAAAGGTATTACCTTGGGCTCCCAGAGGAAGAGGGAGGAAGCAGGCCCAGGGCCCTCCAGGGCCCCAGGGACTACTGGGAGATGCAGTCCCTTCCCCACTGCCCCCCAGGTCAGATGCTGCTGAGCGGGGGTCCCCGGGGCCCGGTTCCCCAGCCGGGCCTGCAGCCCAGCGTCATGGAGGACGACATCCTCATGGATCTCATCTGAACCCCCGACACCCAATAAAGTTCCTTTTAACACACGCCCCGGCTCCCGTCACTGACGTCCCCCAGGACTGGGCAGGAGGAGACCTGAGGGAGACCTCTCTGTCCTTGTTCTTTCTTCAGCAGATGTCCCTGAGGCTCTGGGCTGGTGACGCCAGGGCCTCCACAGTGAGTCAGGCAGTTTGGTGCAGCCTGGCTTTGGGCCCGGGGGTGGGACGTGGAGGCAGGCAGACAGAGCTCACAGGGCCATGCGCCCTCGAGGAGATAGGGCGGGTGCCCGGAAGAGGCCTCTGAGCCATCTGGGCTCAGCAGTCTCGGAGGAGACACGGGAGACGACAAGGCTGAGAAGGAAGGAGGCAAGTGGTGGTCTAGGTGCGGGGACAGCAGAAGCGAACGTGTGAGAGCAGGAGAATGCTTGGGATGCTCAGAGGCGCAAGTCCAGCATGAGGAAGGGGAGACCCGGAGAGGTGGGCAGGTGCCAGGGTGGGAGGAGGCTCGGGTTCCAAACTGAGTGGCTCGAGGTTTGTCCTGAGGACGCAAGAGAGCCAGGGGAGGCCACGTGCAGGGAGCAGGTCTGGATCGGCTGACTGGCAGGGCCTCGGGGTTGTCGAGTGCAACGGGACAAGACAAGGCCAGGAATGCAGGGAGGAGGCCGGGATGGTGGCCTGGGGGAGGGGAGAGGCTGGTGGAGGGGCTGGGACTGAGTCAGGGGTCAAGAGGGGCGAACCTGGGGACTTGGCATGCCATGTGAAGGAATTGTGGGTGAAGAGGTGGGGTCAGGGTCGGCCCCTGATAGATGATGGAGCCTCCCTGAGTGAGGGGACTGGGGGACGGAGCCGGTAGTGAGTGCTGATGGTCCAAGGAGTGTCCCAAGTCACAGATCGCATGTTGGGAGTTGAGGATGTGATTTTAGGAGACGGCGTATGTTTGATTGTTGAAGCCACAGGAGTGGACAAGATCACACGCGAGGGGAAGCCAGCCCCAGGTCCCAGAGACGGACCTTCCAGGGCTTCGGATGGGGTGGCCAGTGGGGCGGTCCCTGAGATGGAAAACATGGTAGGGGTTAGGTTTGGGGCGTGGCGAGGCAAGAATGTCCTCAGGGAGATGTCCAGGGGGCAGCTGGATACAGACACGATGTGGGGCGCCAAGGACGGTCCAGCCCGGAGGCAGAGAGTTCGTTGTCTGTTGTCGGACTCTAGACTAGCTTCGCTCAGCGCGTGGTCCAGGCCTGGACCACCAGCATCCGCACTGTGTGGGACGCTGGGTAACATCCGGTTCCTGGGCCCCATCTCAGGAGAGAGGTTGCAATCTGGTGGCCTGTGGGCCACTCTGCAGATAAGTTTTGTTTGGCCTTCCCTGTGTTAGCATACGTAGCATTTTTTCCTAACGAGTTAGTTGTGAAAATCAGGATAATTCACACACACTCACACACACACACAAACAAACACACACACACCCAATCTGCAGCCTTGGCTTCTCTTGACAAGTCTGAAGTTCTGGCACCTCTGGGCCCGCCCTTCTGCCTAGCAACATTGGGCGGGAGCTGCCCCTTCCGATGGGGCGTGTGCTCTCCGGTTCGCCGCAGTCCCCACCACTCCCGCTTGGCTCCCCCACCGCGAGGCAGAGGGTCATTGCCTTTGGGCTTGCACTGTGGTTGTTCCTGTGGTAGCATTCAGAGGCAAGTGAAATCTTTCTTGTACCCATGTCTCTATCAAAAGTGGCAAAACGAAAGAGAGACCGAGAGGGCCACGTGTTTCGAGAAAAATGGGAGCGAGCCTATTTCTTTGTGGAAGTGAAGAGCATGCCTATGTGTTTAATATGCAAAAAAATCGTGTCTGTGTTGAAAGAATACAACCTGAGACGTCATTACGAATCAAAGCACAGTAAGAGCTTCGACCAGTACACAGAGCAGATGCGAGATGCGATACTCAGTGAGCTGAAGAAGGGCCTCAAGGGTCAGTAGGGTTGGCCTTGGAAAGAAAGCAGGTCCGAGAAGCAGTGTGGCCGCAGCGCACAGTTCGAGTAACGAGCACAGCACGACCCGGGCTTTCCAGCCTCCCGCCGATGGCGAGTTTGCAAAGGGGCAGGATGGCGGCTCCTGGACGGGGACGCTCGCCTGTTGAGACTGTCCCTCGGCCTGATGGGCGTTTGCGCTGCGCCGTGAGTCGAAGATAAAACCGGAAGATTTACACGTCCAGTCGCTTGGAAGAGTCAGCTCCATTGTGGCCTTCTCTATCGTTGCTCATGAACTCTTTACCACCTGGTTAGCTTTATCTGTGGTATGGAGCATTTCAACGCGACCGAAGAAGTCTGTGACACGGAGCCCAGGCGGGCCCGGCGCCAGGAGATGAGCTAGGTTTGGCGTGTATTGACAGAAATACTCAGACCGGCGAGGATTCCTAAGCACAGTCGCAGCCCGCCGTGGTGACCTACCGATCTGCGTCACGGGCCTCGTCGGGACACCTCAATCCCAGGAGGCGATGCTCGGCGGGGACGCGCGTCAGCTCGTTGCCTCGATCACCAGGAATTGAGTTGGGTTCAGAAGGCACACGGAGCACAGCGCGGACGTCCTCGACACGTTCCTGTGCTTCAGCCACGGGCAGGTGGACGGTGACCTTGACCCAATGTATTTGACAGAAGCCCCGTGACCTGGTCGTCACGTGACGATGTGGGAGGGATCTGCACTGTTGAAATCCGCTGACTTGGTTCATCTCCAATGAGACACAAAAGCCACACCTTGGCTCCCCTGAGAAGGTCGGTCGAAGACTTTTGGTGGAGGTTACAAACCCTCCCCCGGCCCCGAATGCTAGTTCTCTGCAGACATTCACAAACAGCTACTTGAATGTATGATCGTGTTTGCCTGGTCCTGGCAAAACCAGGGACGCCACGGGCAAGGAGTAGTTCCTTCGCTGCAGTTGGTTTTCAGAAACAAAAGACATAGCCTGGACCGTATTCACCCAGCTGCTGGGGTTCGAGACCAAATTCCCCCAAAGGCTCTCTGCGTCCAGACTTTGTGAAAATGAACTAACACTGTCCAGTTTGCCTCCGTCGGTTGCTGTCGATCGTGTGAATGCAGACCACAGGCAGTACTTACTGAACTACAGGGCGGTAGGGTGCTGGGTCTGAACTGGAGGTCACACCCCTGCAGCTGCCTCCAACAGTGGTCTCGAATCACGGGCTTTGGAGGTGCCCGCGCTTGTAATCAGCTGTTTTCCGTTACTAAATTGATTCACATTAAATAACCGTTCCCAGTTAAGGATTCAAGGTTGAATTCTAAACTGCCCGTCCCAACGCGACATCCAAGGCCTGACGCCGACCTCTTGGTGCAGAAGGGGGTGAGGTTAGGCTTCTGGCTTCATAAATCAAAGAAGCAAAAGAATTACGAAAGAGAAAATTTTAATAATTAAATATTTCTATTTTTCAATCTGTATTTTTTCAATTTTGAATTTGAAATATAAACTCCAGTATCATACATGTTTGTATTCTGTTTCATGCATTCACCATCGTTCAGTAAAGATACAATTTGATTATAATTCTGGCCGTCGACTTTTCTGCTGCCTGGCTAGTTCACTCATTTATGTGGCCCGCCTGGCTCCTGTAGGCATTTGAGTTTGCCATCCCTGCCGAGGCACTGCCGAAGGGAATCTGGGGGTGGGAGGGAGGCTGGGAATCGCCATTTTGAACGAGCCCCCCTAGGTGGCTCTCGAGCAGGCGAAAGAGGGAGCAGGAGACGCTGGAGGTGGTCGAAGGGAAAGTGGGTGACGTTTCCCGGGCAGTGTGTGTAGTGGGGGTTTTTGAAAACTCAGATGGCTTCAGGGACCAGGCAGGTGATGGAAATGCGTGAAGCGGAAGGGTGTAAGACAGTAGGGAGTGATGGGGACTGTGGCGAACTCTCAGAGTGCTTGCCCCACCTGGTGGCATTCAAATTGCAACAACAACAACAAAAAAACACTGTGAGGACCAAACAAAATCCACTTATGGGTCTGACGAGGCCATCGGACCACCATTTTGTGACCTCTGGAAGAAGGAGAAGATGCGGGGACAAGGACAGCCCTGAGATAGATCCACAAATCCTGGTCGGGCAGGGAGCCAGAAGGCAGGAGGAACAGGCAAGTGTGTTCTGGAAGCTGAGTGTTTTTGAGGAGAGCGCGATCGTCAAATCTGCTGCAAGAAGACAAAGGGTGAGCAGCCAGCGCTGCTTCCATCTGGTAGGAATAGCTCTGCAGGGAGACACGGGTTTGAGTCCATGACAAATTGATCGAAAAGAAATGTTTCCGGTTACTGGTTTGCCTGTCTCCGGCCAGTGAGGCCCTCTTGACCTCAGCCCCCAGGTAGATGAACCGAAGGGACCAGCCTGATGTACTCACGGGTGCGTGTTCACAAGACGAGGCAGAAGAAAGCGCAGGGTTACTAGAAGGCCCAGAGAGGGAAGAAATGTCTAGACACCTAGAACTCACCCACATGTTTCACAGTCCTTACAGGTAAAGGTGGTTGGCTGCGTGCTTAATGTGCCTCTTAGAACCAGCCAACAGCAGGAACACATCTGGGAAAGGTTTTCTCTGAGTGCAAGATACTATTAAAACTACTTGAATGGGAAAAAAAAAAAAAACTACTTGAATGGAGGAGCAAATAGTGAAAAACTTAGAACAGCAGGGGTTAAACTCTGGCTGCCGCGCCGATTAGCTCTGGCTTTGGGCAGGTCCCTCTGCTCCTTAGTTTCCCTCCATGTCAAGTGGTAGCTTTCCCTTGCAGGATTGAGCACATGGCAGGCTCAGCCCAGGCCTCCCCACGGGAGAGCTGCTTCTTGCCACTGCTGACCTCACTGGCCAGATGCACTCCTAGAAGGCAAGCGTAGTGAGTAAACCTGTTTCTAAAAGCTCAGAGTCACCAGTGCATCCATGAAGGTCGTCAGTGGGTGAGCGACTTGTTGGAAACATTTCATTTCGGATCAGTTTGCTTTGGGACCATGCATCTAGAGCTGGAAGCAAGACTAGGAAATTCGTGAGAATTCTCCCAACTGGCAAAAGTGGCAGGATGTAACTGGGAGAAAAAAAGATTAGGACAGAAATGCTTAAACACCAACACATTGATTGTTGTGAACTTGTCTTGGGTAAGAGAAAATGCCTGCCTGATGCTAATAAGGGGGAAAAACAGAAAATGAGACCTTCTAGAAAGGGTATATTTGGCTCAAGGTACACAAAACTCACATATTTTCCCAGCACCTTAGGTTCTTGTTTTTAAATTAACCTTAAACATGTATTGAGTTACACACATGATTACAGTTTCATAAAGAGAAAGAGACACCGAAGTGTATAGAATAAAAAGTTCTCTTTTGTACCTCCTTTCTCCTCTTACCCCAGACGCAACACTGAGCAAACCACTTTCTTCCCCAGAGGCACACGTACCAGTTTGGTGCTTGAGTTTCCATGTATTTGGTTGTTGAGACATTTATAGTCTCAAATGTTTCATATAAATGGGGTCAGTTTATTTTGTCTTCCGCCCTGCCCCCGACTTAAGTTGTGGCCTCCTGTCCATTCATTGCACATGGCCCGGTTCCAATTCCACACGGGATCTGGTCTGTAGAGGTTGTCGGCGTGTAACAGACCTCGCCAGTCAGTGACTTAGGCAGCAAGCATTTGTCGCACAGTCGCTCTGGGTCAGGAGTCCAGACACAGCCTAGCTTGTGCCTCCAGCTCAAGGTCTGTCCGGGCTGCAGTCTCATCTGAAGGCTCAATTGGCAAAAGGCCCACTTTCGAGCCGATTCATGCGCTTGCTGGCGGGTTTCAGCCCCTCGCAGGCAACTGGATGCAGAGCCTCAGTTCCCTGCTGTTGGCCGGAAGTCTCCCTCCGTTTCTGACCACGTAGGCCCCCTCATAGCGCAGCTTGCAGCATGGCGGCTGGCTTCTCCGGAAGTGAGAGGGCAGCCAAGATGGAAGCCGGAGTCTTTTTGTAACCCAGTCACAGAAGGGATATCCCATCGCTTGGGCCGTATTTTGTGCATTACAGCAACTCAGTTGGCCCCACGCACACTGAAGCTGAGGAGTAATGATGGGAGGGTGATACCAGGAGCTGTTTTGGTCACGGGGGCCGTGTTTGAAGCTCTTTGCCACACCGTGCGTGGTGGTTGGTTAGCTGTGCGGGTTTTCAAAAATTCTGCCGAAAAGGAGCATGTGTGAATTTTTATATATGTTTTTGCTCACTTGTGTAGGCATTCCTGTGGGATCCAGTCTTTAGAGCAAAATTTCAAGATTGAAGAGTGTACTGATTTTGTTTTGATTTATTTGACTCTTTAAAAATTGAATGTATTATTATTTTAAAGATTTTATTTATTTGAGAGTGAGAGAGAGAGAGAGAGAAAGAACAGGGAGAGGGAGAAGCAGACTCACTGCTGAGCAGGGAGCCCGAAGCGGGGCTCAGTCCCAGGACTCCGGGGTCGTGACCTGATCCGAAGGCAGACGACGCTTAACCAACTGAGCCACCCAGGCACCCCATGAATTTATTTTTTGTATGTATAAAACCTTTATATGGTTCGCAGTTTAAGAGGTTCCAAAATCAACCCGATGCCTAGTCTCTCCCCGTTCCTTCTGGAAATCAATTACCAATTTTCTACTGTTTGTTGTTGTTGTTGTTTGTTTGTTTTAATTTTAAGTAGGCTCCACACCCAACAAGGGGCTTGAACTCATGACCCTGAGATTAAGAGTCACGTGTTCTACCAACCGAGCCAGCCAGGCGCCCCTCAATTACCAATTTTCTTATGTGTCCTTTCAGAGCTACATACAAGCCGGTGGAAGTGAACAGAAACATACTCGTTTTCTGGCTTTGCTATCCAGTGAGAGGCTAGTTTATATTTTTAAAACAGCGTTATTGAGGGATAATTGATATACAGAACCCTGCACATATGTAATATACACACATCGATGAGTCTGGATATCTACATATACCCGTGAAATGATCCCTGCAATGCAGGTAGGCATCTGTCACCTACAAGCTTTCCTTGCGTCCTTTTGGATTTCTGGGGGGGCGGGTAAGAGCACAAACCTGAGATCTAACCTCTTAAATTTCGGCTCACAGTAGAGGATTGCTAACTGTCAGCACTGTGTTATACAGAAGATCTCTACAACTTAAGAGTCTGCCCACTTTACTCGGTGGGTTACTTTTTCATGGGACAATGTATCTTGTAGTTTATACCAAGGCGAAAAGCCCTCTGTCCTTTTTCATGGCTGTAGAGTATTCCAGGTGTGAATGCCACTATTTTTTAAAGCCCCTGTTACGGGTTATATAGGATGCTTCTGACCTTTGTGGGTGCGCGTTTTAAACCGAGAGAGAACTGCCAAATTGCCCCTCCCCCAAACCATCTGGTTTCTCACTAATTTGTGGGTGTAGATCTCCCTGTAGGAGGAGAGGCACGGCAGGACGAGGTCATCTCCATTTGAGGAGGAAGACCTCTGGAGCTTTTGGAACAGCTGCCGGGGTGGGGGGGGGCAGCTGTGAGAAGTGCTGCAGTGACAGGGACAGGAAGGTCCCATCTTGAGTCGATAGCCATGGTGTGCGTCGGGAACGAAGGACAGGAAAGCGAGGCGTTCGCTCCTGATGGCCCTCGTTTTTTTCCATCAGGTGCGGGTCAGGGGCTTCTGCTGAGGTTAATCAGGAACCTGGGCTTGAGACCCCCCGTCAGCCTGTCCTTGGCTGTGACCTCAGGCTCTTGCCTCCCCGATCCTTGGCTTCCCTATCTGTAGAATGAGGATGATAGGCTTGCCATCCTCATGGCATGAGTTTAAAAGGGAAACGCTTAACATAGTGTTCAGGAAATATGTATTATTACTGCTTTCCCAAGAATGATCTTTTTTCAAATGAAGTGACCCAGGCTGCCACCAGCTCTGACAGCCAGCCCGCCCCCCTCCACCGTTTGCGGCTGATGATCCACCAGGTTATTACTGAGAACCTTGAGGAACTTGATAGAATACCAGGACGCAGCAGGGGCCCGCTTGACCCCGGAGGTGGTAAATTCGCAATTCGTTTGTTTGGGAAATATTGATCGGATGCCTGCCAGGGGCTGGGGATGACGCAGTGAAAAGACAGGTGTGGTTCTGCCCTCTGTATTTGGCAGGAAGCGACCAGGTGGCTCGCCTTGCAGACCGTTCTCTCCTACCTGTCAGCAGAGGCTCTAATAGAGTGACCTTGAAGGGCCCTCATGAGAATGTAATAACTTCCCCCAGAATCTAATGTGGGTCGGGCTGTTCCCCCTGGTGGCTGTCCTCCAGTAGGAACTCAGGAGTCCCGCTGCTTTGGTTCAATAACCAGCCCCTTCCTTTGGGGTCTTTGGTCTCCAGCTGGGAACAGAGCGTGGGCATGAGAGCGCACACAGGCTTGTATCTGCCTGGGATACCCCAGAAGGGATGCTCCTGACCATCAGGATGCTCATGCTTTTGCTCCCATTGGTGAGAACGAAATCATCCCAGTCTCCTCCAGGGGAAGCTGGGACAGGTGGTTGTCCATGAGATCATGACCTGAGTCTAAATCAAGAGTCAGGTGTGCCCTGGAAGGGGAAACAGCATATTGAAAGCATCACACCACTTCTGTAGAGGCGTGGAGGGCGTTCGAGGGGGGTGTGCACTCGGACCTAGAGTGCTCCGTGCCGGCCTTTTCGGGACATCGCTGTGAATAAGCTAGACATGGTCCTTGTCCTCACAAAGCTCGCAGGCTAATGTGATTACAAATCACGATGAGAAAGTTTAAAGGAGAATATATAGAGCCTGAAGAGCACGTATCAGGCAGATGTTTTTTTTTTTAAGATTTATTTAATTTTATTTCAGAGAGAGAGTGCGAGGTGGGGGGGCACAGAGAATGAGCACAGTGGGAGAGGGGCAGAGGGAGAGGGAGAAGTGGACTCCATGCTCAGCAGGGAGCCTGGCCTGGGGCTCGATCCCAGGACCCTGAGATCATGACCTGAGTCTAAATCAAGAGTCAGATGCTCAACCAACTGAGCCACCCCGGTGCCCCCGTTTTGTCTTTTTCTTTTTTTTTTTTAAAGCAACTCATTTTTATTTTTCCAATGCAGGCAACCCGCTTGCCGTATAAACAACTCTCTTGCATTAATATTTCAGTGGTTTGATAGGATTAAGTGATTAACTTAAGAGCAACTGAAATAAACAGGTTTGGTAGCGGAGCGCTACTTTGCAGGAAGCATATAGCACCACAGATGGGAGCAGAATGGTTTAGTCATATCAGCCTGTGAGCCTGGACGGCAGGTTCCACAGATGAAATGGGCAGCTGTCTTTCAGACTGGCACACTGGGTAAGCCAGTTGGCTTCAGAGGGCTGTATTGTAGTACGACTTAGAATTCCAGCCTACATTTTTATTTTGCATTCTGGGATGTTTCCATTTTGCTCCCGCTGGAGTGTATGCTGGCACAACTTTCTCTCTGCTCAGACGATCCTGGGAATTCCTACCCACACGTGTGTCCTGACGGGAGCTGGAGGATGATGGAGAGCAGGAAGGATGTGGAAGAGATCAGTCTGGATAGAGCAGCAGGGGTCTCATGCAGGCATCAGGGGAAGTTTGTGTTGAATTCTAAGGGGATTGGGAAGCCACTAGAGTGTTTTGATTAGCGAAGGGAGAGACATGGCGGCAGGAGTTAGGAGGGTGTTATCTAGGCAAGAGATTGTGAAGTCTTGGATCAAGGAGAATGGTGAGAAATGAGGATTTCAGGAAATTAAGGACGCTTCTGTCCCTGTGGTTCTGTCTCCTTCCTGCTGCCAGTGGTGGGTTGTCCTGACATGGGTGATTGTCGGGGGTCTGGATACCGTTGGTATCTGACTTGTGGTCTGGGTCCAGAGAGCACAGACTTCATTGGGTCACAATCCAAGTCAGATTTGGAACTCAGGCCTGGGCAGGCGGCTTCGTGGGTGGGGGAAACAAGCCCGGGAAATACATTGTGGCTCAGGGGTTCTCCTATTTCACAGGCCACCCCTCGGTCTCATTTGCTGGTTGCTCCTCAGGATTCTCACCTCTAAAGGGATGGAGTGTCTCGGTCCCTATCTACACACATGCTCTTTGTGATTTCAGTGTCTCATTGATTCGAGCATGTTAGACTCCTGAAGTTGTATCTCCAGCCTCTCCTACCCACATTGCTTAGTCAACATTTCAAAATTAACACATCACAAACGGAAGTAGGGATTTCCGCCTGTCCCCAGAGTCTGCTCCCTTTCACTAAGCGGCATCCCTGTATAAGCAAACACCTTGGCCTCATCCTCCCCTCCTCTTTCTCTCGCTCTCTACACAAGCCCTTTGGGCTCCAGCTTGAAATGAATTGTGCAAACAATCACCTCCACGGTGGCCACCCTGCCTGCCGTCCATCACACCTGTGCTTCCTGTCTGGATTATTGGCAGTCTTCTCTCTGGCCCTCTGCTTTCACTCCTCCCCTTCCATCTTATTTTCAACATGGCGGCCAGGGGAATCCTTCAGAAAAGATTTAAATATTTCAAAGGTTATTTTTCAGTAGGCAACATTCGCATACGGTGAGAATTCCAAATAGTCCAAGAGAGTAAATTGAGTTCCCTTCCATGCCGGTGGCCCCATTCCCTCGGTCTGCTGCCTTCTCTCCTCAGAGGTGACTGTGGGTCCCACCTGTTTCTGTAGACTTGTAGAGATAACTCCGTGCATGTTTCTATGCATTCTATGAACGATCTGTTTAAAAAATGAGTCTATGCCACTCCTTTGTTGAAAACCTTCCGGTGGTTCCCTAGCAAAGTGAGATTAAAATTCAAATTCCATCCCAAGGCCACAGGACTCTGCTTGTGGGCCCTTCCCGGCACCTCCCCATTCCACCGCTCTCCTCTACCCTCAATCCACTCCAGCTATGCTCACTTCCCTTACTCTCCTTCCACCTTCAGGATTTGCGCCCTCCCTGTTCCCTCATCGTAGGACTCTTCCAGCCCAAATAGAATCACAGGCTGCCTAAAGGTCACTTCCTTGACTCCTCATGGTCGCCATGCCATCGTCCTGTGCATTTGCACTATTTGTAACACCCCAAAGTGTGATTATTTGTCTTCTCCAGTGGATTTTGGGCTCTTTGAGGGACCCAGTCTGTTTTGGTCATCACAGTATATTCACTGCCCGCGCAGAATGGAAATAATAGTACTAATAATGATTTTTTAAAGTTTTTATTTTAATCACCCAGTGTTCATCACAATGACTTTTTTTTTTTTTTTAAAGAAAAGTTAACATTTAAGTCGTTACCATGCTGAGTACCGTTCCTACTACTTTAACTCAATCCTCATAACCAGTTTACGGCTACCCATTATCCACGATTCAGAAACAGGCAAATTTAAGCAAGAAATGTTACACAACTTCTAGTAAGTGATACGCAGCCATGCAACAGTTGAGTAAATGAGTGAATCAATGAACCGCCCAAGAGGCGGGCGGCGAGAAGCTGGAGGAGGTACCTAGGGCGGTGGGCGGGGCATAGAGTACGGGGGCCAATGGGCACACAGCAATGACTGGCGGCCTCTCTTGGGATTCCCTGGTCCCGCCCAGGCCGCGCGGGGGCTGCTGGGATTTGTGGTCTCCGGTCCACCTAGCCACGTCACTACCTTCAAACATTAAATCCTCCCCTGGTGCAAGGTACGACCTGCATCCCCAAACTTCTCGGTAGGCTCCTTTACTCCCAGGCCCACTATTCCTTATTCCTCCTCTTCCTGAGGTCCGTTGGTGTAGTCTCCCGGCTCCGCGGGTCCCGCACTTAGGGCAGGGTCTCTTGGTATCCTGTCCCCCAGCCCGTAGCCAACTTGGTATCGTCTTCTACGTTCATCAATCCCCCCCGCACCCTTCGGTATGGCCTCTCCCGCCACACCCCCCTGAAGCTGCTGCGCGCACGTCCCCTCAGTTCCTCCCCCTGTAGCTCGAGCCGCCCAGAGTATCTTCCAATGGCCGTGTTCCCCGCCCCACACACCCTCTCCGTTTCCTGAGGCTCCCCCGGCCCTGTTTTGGTAGAGCCCGGCCACGCCCCCTCGCGGACGCTCTTGGTACGCGCCGTGCTCCCCCGCTCGCCGCAGTGGTTTGGCCGCGGCGACCCCTCTTCGGCGGCGCGTCCCCCGCGCTTGGTACAGCCCAGCCCGTCTCCCCCGAAGCCGCGCGCCCGCGCCCCTCAGTCGGTGGAGCCCGCAGCCCCCCGTGTGGCCCGTGGCAACCCCCAGCCCACTCGGCCCACGCCCGCCATGGTCCGTCCGCGCCGCGCTCCGCACCGCTCCGGCGCTGGGGGCCCCCTCGGGGGTCGCGGTCGCCCCCCGCGGCCCCTCACGGTGCGTGCCGCCCGCTCGCGCTCCTGGCCGGCCAGCCCCCGCGGCCCGCAGCCGCCGCGGATCCGGGCCCGCTCGGCCCCTCCCATGGTGAGCCCCCCGCCTTTTTTCCAGAGCTTTCCACGGCCCCGCCCCCGCCGGCCCCTCCCCCGGGCTTGGGTCTTTGTCCGCGGCCCCCTCCTCTCTGGGGTCTCCGGGTGGCCATAGGGGTGGTCCCGTCTGGGGCCAGGTTCCCCCGTGGAACCCCCCGGGTGGTACGCGCCGGGCTCTCCCCTTTGTTGCGCGTTTGGGCTGGGGTGGCGGGGGTGGGGTACGGGGGCGGGGAGGGCTCAAATTACTGCTGACTCCGCGTCCCGATTTAAACGCGGGGTGGGGGGCGGGCGGCGTGCACGCTTGTTTTTCCAATTGGAAAGTTGGGTCTCTCTTCGGGCAGGAAATCTGGAAATGGGGGGGCTGAGGGGGCCGCTGCGAGAGGGGCCCGCGTCTTGCACTCGCGTGGCCAGGTGTTGCACCTGGGGGTGTTCTTCTCCGGGCCCGCGCGCGTCCGCACGGCGCCCGTGGCGCGTGCGCCCAGAATTTGCACGCCCGCCCGCCCGCCCAGATGTGGGATACCCTTACGGAGTGCAGCAACCTCAAACATAAACATCTGGCTTTGCAGGTACATTAACTACATACGCTTCCCCAGACCCAAATTACGCACACAAAGACCTTCAGGCGTACCTGGAATAATAGTAAAAGTGCACATTCTGGCGTTTCACGCTTGCCCAGAAGTGCGTTTTGCCTGAGGATGGCTCTGGAGTTCGCTGCTTCCCTACACTGCCCTGTCGTTGTGCAGGGCTTGCCTCTGTCGCGGCCCCACACAAGCCTTAAATGGACTTTCTCTGATCTTAAACGTAGATACCAAGTCTCTGAACACCTCCCAAAACTTACACATACTCCTTCCCTCCACCGGTTTACCCCTTGAGTTCAGCAATCCCATTTAGTTGTTTGGAAGCATTTAAAGAACCAGGGTCTTTAAACGTGCACCCTAAGGCTTCCGTGTGTAGTAAACAACAACTCACAGGTTACAGGCAAATTTTGCACACACTTGCCCAGCTGGGAGATTTCCTTTACGATTGCACTTAAGTCTAGCCCCTTACTGCAGCCCTCCACTTTGATGGGCCTGCCTGCCTGTTGCAGGTAGACCTGAGATTTTGGGTAAGCGTTCTTGGTGTTTACGTGCTAGACCAAAACATCTTTCAGGTGCTGGGGGGTCAGCTCTCCCAGACAAAGCCAGTTTTAAACACGTGCGCCTGTAGGTTACGCGGTCCTGGGTCCTTGAGCGCATTCACCCCGACCCCCAAAGGCCCTTCAGCTGTGCGCTCTCAGCACCTATTGTTCGAGGTTCTGTGCCACACCTGTGGCACCTGCAAACCCGGGGCTTCACCGCCCTGCATCTCAGACGCCGGCTGGCGCTTGACACGCACCGGCACGCTCCTATAGCGGGATGCTCTCTGGTTTTCTTCCTGGTCTGATACCGCTGCCCAAATTCCAGGATCTCCTGCCCAGATCGAGGACATGCTGGCTCAGGTTTTTCTGTTTACTTTTGAAGCCCCCACAGAATACTTTTCCTGCCTGTTCTTCTGGGACAAGAGACATCTGTGTACTTTGTAGGAAATGCGGAGGGGGCCTGTCAGTAGTACGATGGAAAGTAACAACTGTTACTTCTTTTACTGCTTGGAGGCATTTATGAGGGAGGTTTCCAGGGGTTTCTCCCTGCCAGCGTGTTCCAGAGCCTTCCCTTGTTTGCTTTGAGATGTTTTTGGTTTAAAAAAAAAAAAAAAAGATAGCTGGGAGAGTGCCCTGTGAAGAGTAGAATGTGGAGCTTTCCTGGCTTTATTGCTGGAACGTTCTCCGGGTGTTCTGCAAACGCTCTTGAGATGTGTTTGAGATCTCTCCAGGTGTCGTTAACACTCCCTGTTCCAGAAGTCTCTCCGCCTCCCTGGACGGTTCTGTGTGCTTTATCTCCTCCCCTCCCCCCCGAGGTCACCCTGGTGTGGTTGCAGCATGGGGTCTGCAAGGGCGAGAGGGCCTGTGACCCCCCTGAGAGGCTTGGCGGGAGCTGGAGGGGGCCCAGACTCCCCCTTGAGGGCCATGCGGAGCTTTGGAAGAGTTTTGAGCGTGGGCGCGTTGGGGCAAACCAGTGTGCTGGCAAACCAGTGCACAGGTCCGGGCTGGCCTGTGCATGGCGGGGGCTCCGAGGAGGCCCTGGGCCCCCAGAGAGTTGCTTTCTGAGTTGGGTCGGGACAGAGGGACCAAGAATTGCTCAGGCCAGAGGCGTGAGTGGATGGCATCTCCTGAAGGGGGTGGGAGGGCGCTCCAGGCCGAGCGCGCAGCTGGAGCGAAGTCTGGAGGGGGTAGCGGACCAGTGTTGAGGTGACGAGTAGGGTCTGGGGGGCTCGGGTTCTGGAGTAGTGGCAGGAAAAGCACGTGGAGGTCAGCTGCTTGGGGTCTTGACTCCTGGGTCAGGGGGTTTGGATGTGGTTCTGGGAGTTTCCGAGCAGGGGATTTGGGTCTGAACGTTGCGAGGTATGTTGGCGGGGGGGGGGGGGGGGCGGGGACGGGACACAGCCTGCCCTTGCGGGTCCCTCAGCCTCAGTTTCCCCGCTCCCCTCTACTGCAGCAAGGTGCTCGGGTCTTCGGCGCCTTGGGTCCCATCGGGCCCTCCTCGCCTGGGCTCGCCCTCGGGGGCCTGGCTGTGGGCGAGCACCGGCTCAGCAACAAGCTGCTGGCCTGGAGCGGCGTCCTCGAGTGGCAGGAGGTGAGCCGTGGTCGGTCCCCTGTGAGTCCCCGCGGGGGCTGGGGGCTGGCCCCTGCGGGTGGGGCAGGCAGGGCATCTGGGTCGTGTCCAGTGACCCCTCCCGCTCCTGCGACAGAAGCGCAGACCCTACTCGGACTCCACGGCGAAGCTGAAGCGGGCTCTCCCGTGCCAGGCCTACGTGAACCAGGGCGAGAACCTGTGAGTAGCGGCCCGGGGTGGGGCGGGTGCGGGCGGGGGGCTGTGGGGGCCTCCCGTGACCCTCTGTCCCCCCCCCCCCCCCCCCCCGGCAGGGAGACTGACCAGTGGCCCCAGAAGCTGATCATGCAGCTCATCCCGCAGCAGCTGCTGGTAAGACCCGCCTCCGGTCCCCCGCGGCCCGCCCCCTGCCGCCCACAGTGACCCAGAGGTCCCCTTGTTGCCCGCAGACCACCCTGGGCCCCCTGTTCCGCAACTCCCAGCTGGCGCAGTTCCACTTCACCAACAGAGACTGCGACTCTCTCAAGGGGCTCTGCCGCGTGATGGGCAACGGCTTCGTGAGTAGGGCGGCCGGGGCCCCTCCGAGCGCGCGGGGACTGAGCGCAGCGGGCGGCAGGGGCCCAGGGGGTGCGCTCTCTCCGGGGCATCTCGGTCCCTCTGGGAGTGAGGGTCTCGGGTAGAGCGGGGCCTGCGGGACTGCCCCAGCCTGCGGCTCCCGGAGCCCCCAGAGCCCGGCCAGCGATCCCGGGGCTGGGAGCGAGGGGAGGGCCCGGGAGGCTGCTGGGGACATGGCACGTGACAGGGACCTACTGGCTGAAGGGGGCCGGGGGAGGGGGGAGACTCTGTGCCGGGGCTGCTTCCTCCTCTGGCAGCCGGGGCTGACCGCACTTGGTCGGGCTATTAGAAGTTTGTGCGAAGCGCTTGAGGCAGTAATTCGTGTGTGTGGCAAAGGCCCAGTAGCCACGAGCTGGGGAGGCTGTGGTGCTGGGCAGCCAGGACGTGACTCTCAGCCTGGTGTCTGCGGCCCCTGCGTCCTGGGCCTCATCTCATCTGGTCCCCGTTTCGGCAGAGGAAGGGGACAGGTGCCAGTGCGGGAGACACGCGGAGAGTAGGTTGTCTGCTCCGGGGTCCCCTCCGGTCCCTGGTCCCTTTTGGGACCAGCACCCCACCACCCCCTTCCTGTCTTCGGGTCCTGTCATGACCCCCAGTGCCCAGGCAGGTTCCTGTTCCGTCAGGGGCTAGGCGGGCCAGGGATTGTGACTGGCGTGGGGCCTCTTACCCGACTGGGTCACCCGTTAATTCACCACTTTGCAGAGGGCCTGCTCTCTGCGTGGCCAGCGGGGCCCCCAGGCTGTAGGGAAGGCCGATGTCTGCACAATTCCTGTGCCACCTGGCATGTCCCACGCCTGGTCCTACTAAGCTCTGGGAGGACCAGCTGCACACGGGTCCAGAAGGTGGGGGACAAGTTCCCTGAGCAGGTGGCCCCTAGGTGACCAGAGACGGCTGGCGGGCAGTCGGGGGGCTTCTCCGACGTGCACGCCCCTTCCGTCCTGACAGCCACCACGGAGGGCTCTGTCGGACTCCTGGCTCCCCAAGTCCCACCGAGGAGGCACTAGGATCTCATGTGACAAATGTTTATGTGGCGTGGACTGGGGAGGCTACCGTGAGGCCATTTTACAGATGGGAAAACTGAGGTCCAGGAACATGAGGTGATTTGCGTCCGGTGACGCAGCTGGGAGGAGGCAGAGCAGATTCTGCGCCCAGGGCCTCCCCGGAGGCTGCCCCGGCCTGGCTGGCAACGGCAGGTCCTGCTCTAAGCGACGGGACTGGCATTAAGAGGGGGACGCGAGTGGGAGATGGAGCCCTGACCCCAGGTTCACCAGGCGGGGGAGACACTGAGGTGCGCAGAGGGGCATCTGGCCCCTTGGGCTGCCCCGGGGTCCCTGACCTGCTCCCCTCCCACAGGCGGGGTGTATGCTCTTTCCCCACATCTCCCCCTGCGAGGTGCGCGTGCTCATGCTCCTGTACTCGTCCAAGAAGAAGATCTTCATGGGGCTCATCCCCTATGACCAGAGCGGCTTTGTCAACGCCATCCGGCAGGTCATCACCACGCGCAAACAGGTGTGCCAGCGGCGCCCAGGCCAGCCCTCGGTCCCCGGGCTTCCAGAACACGGGGTGTGACGGGGAGCGGTTCCTGCCAGGAGGGACACCTGCGTGGGGCGGGGCAGGGACAGGGATGTGGCTGGGCAGGCTTGTGGGGCGCGCTGCTTGCAGCTGGAAGGCTCTGGAGGGTGACGAGTGTCCTGGCTCATCCCTTACGAGTTACTTGTGAATAATGTCTCTTGCTCCTAGTGTTTCCGTTTGTGCAACAAATCATAGGGCTGTCAGTTCTTGGAGGCTGACCCCGTGGGCTCGGTACCCCAGGTTGAGCATCAGAGACTTGTTGCGGGGCGTTCGGGAG
>CM052888.1:45248123-45263142 GCA_028534135.1 Potos flavus
ACGGAGACTCCCATTTTCCCGCACACAGAGAGGTGACTGGGGTGGAGGTGGTGGCTAGCTCAGTGTCCCAGCGCCCAGTCACTAGCTTGGTGAGGGCCGAGCGGCTTCCTGCCCTTGGGTGGCAGCTCGGGTGGTGGCGTTCTTGGGTGTCCACAGGTTCCATGATGATCTCTCCCCACTGCCCTCATTAGGGAGGCAGTGGCAGCTCCCCTGGCAGGTCAGTTCTGCAGGGTCAGTCCTGTTCTGCCGACCCTCGTACAAATTCACCCAGCCTCTACTGGTCTGCCTTCAATCCCTTCCTGCTGAAAGTAACTGGAGTGTTCTGGGACTCCCGCAACGAAACCCTGCACCGGGGGACCTTGCTGGAAGGACCCAGACAGTGGCTCCACCCAAAAGCCGTTTCTCTGCTCCTTCCAAGTTGACAGAGCCTCTCCCACAACAGAAGCTAAACCCTGCTGCTGTTTGCTTTCTCAGCCTTCCTTGTGGTTCCGAGGAGCCTCGGGTCCCACCTCTGGCCAGTGGGAGCTGAGCTGGCACCTGTGGGGAGTTTAGAAGGAGGGAATTCCTGATAAAAAAGGCACCTACAGGGGTGAACACCACCCTATTCGGGCGAGTCTTTGGGTGCCGTGGAGGGAGAACGTGGTGTCTGGAGCTTTGGCAGCCAACTAGGGCCACAAGGGGAGTCACAGAGACATCTGTCCACGAGGCTGCTGGGCCAGCCCCAGCAAAGCCATCCCTGCCTTCCGTGTCTTGCGCGGTGAATGTGATGTTTCACCAATGTTTATATAACATAATGAGAATCAACACTGCCTTCCGCCAGCGTTTGCAGCCCTCTGCCTCTTGGGCACACGGCAGGATCGCAGCTCACTGAGCTCTACTGGCTGGGTGCAGCCGTACAACTGGTTGTGACCAGGGGACTGGGATGTACCCCTTCCAGGATGGACTGTTTAATCGCTGGGCAAGAGCTCTTGCCCTCTGCCACAAGGAGCGGTAGCTGCTCTAGCAGCATGCTTCCCTGACCAATCACGATGAACAGAGCTCCTCGGTCAACCTGCAACACAAATATAAAGTGAGCAAAACCAGTCCCAGAAGGCTGGAGCTCCAGCAGCCGTTTTGGACCACAAGGCAGTCGTGAGGATGGCTGCCCCGTGCCGACAATGGCAGAGGAAAGATGGAAGGAAGCCGGGCTGGTGATGACACATGGACCTGTGCTGCTGACTTCTGGACTTTTCAACAGGAAAGGTAGGAACTTCTACGGAAGTGAAGCCACTATCACTTCTGTTTCTATTCCACACGGCCAAAAATAACTCCTAGCCGATGCAGAGTTTCTGGGAAACGTCTTGCTTTTTCCGATGAGCAGAATAAATGCAACTAGCACCCTGCTTGCCCTCTTCCTGCCTTAAAAGGCAGATGCAAGAGCTGCGGCTGAACGAGTCATCTAAAGGTGACCAGGGCACGCGCAGCAGGGTCTCAGTGATCCAGGCCCTGACGTCACCAGCCAGCCAGCAGCCCCATACCTCTGAGTGTCTTGTGAAAGGAGAGAAATAAATTTGTCTGCTTAACCTGTTGCCGGCCAGATTTTGTGTCCCTTGGAGCTAAGTGTATCCCGTGTGCATATGTCCTTTTCCGCTGAAGCCTGTCTCAGTGGGTTTCTGTTAATCAAAAATAAGAGGGCCAAGGAGGACAGCCACATGTTCAAGGAAGGCACTTAGCGGGCCTGTGAGGCTGACGAAAAATGCAGAATGCTGATTGCTTCTTCCTCAACCCTGGGAAGCCAGGTTCCTCAGCAGAATTCTGGAATCTCTATCTGTTACCCGCCCCCACCAGGTTATTCAACCCCAGTGCCCCAGGTGAGGCTTCCTTCTCTCTCCCTGGCCCATCATTCTAACCTTCTCCTTGACCTCCCACCCTCCAACCTACCTCCATTCGGACCTTCTGCCCATCTCCCCCCTCCCCCATGGGGTTCCCAAGGGAGCTTTCCACATCCACACCCTTCTCCTCCCATGGTTCCCCCCGGGGCCCCTAGAACACAGTCCGAGCTTCTCAGCCGGGCATTTCAGGCCCAGCCATCTTCCCAGCAAACCTCTCTACAGAGACATCCCATTTCCTCCTGTATCCTGAAACGCTCGCTCTTCCTCCTGCCATCCCTGAAATACCTTCTTGCGCCCTTCTCATCTTTAGAGTTCCAGCACAAATGTCTGCTCCCTCCAGAAAGGGGCAGGCCTCTGGAACCAGAGAGTCTGGGTTCAAACCCAAGTTCCAACACCTCCTAGCTTTCTGACCTTGCAAAAGGGGCTTCCAATCATTGTGCCTCAGTTTCCCAAAATAGAATGGGGGTGAAGACTGAGGCAGGGTCTGGGTCAGACTCATCTCCGGGTCCCAGCACAGGGCCTGGTGACGAAAAGACTCTTAACGATATCTAACAAAAGCCTCAGGAATCTCTAATAATAAGAAGGGCAAAGTCGGGTACCGGGAGTAGGAAGGAGTACTGGAAAGTATACTTTCTGTCCCCGGGGGAAATGCCACCCCTTTCAAGTTCTTGGGGACTGAGAGCCCGTGGAACCTGGATCCACGGGCTGTGTTTTCCTCTTGCACCACTGCAGGGCTCTCCCAAAGAGAAAAGGGAATGAGGGGGCCACTGTCCCCATAGCTATGAGTCTCACGGTGTCTACTTTCTTTCAAACGGGCACCTTCAGTCCCATTTCACAGAGAAGAAAACCAAGGGGCAAAGAGAGCCTAGATCCCAACCAGGATCACACATGCTCCAAGAGTAAGTCTGAGATTGCATCCAGGTCCTTCAAATGTCTTCCACTGCCCCAACCTGGAAAAAAAAAAATAAGTGGAGAAAGGAGAAGGGACGAAAGCCTACCTTCTTGGAGAAGAGAATTTGGGTGGAATCTCCAGCCTCCTCTACAGGAACCCAGTGCAGGAGGACATCACTGTCCTGAGGAAAAATAAAAGGGCTTAGAGGGACCGCCCCCTCCAATTTCCCCAAGCCGTATTTCCAGACTTCTTCCCCCTTCTGGCCCCTCAGGCTTACAAAGCCCCTACTCTCGCTCCAGTCCGCACCCCCGCCTTCCCACCGTCCCATCGTGACCTCCAGACCATACGCCTCCAGATGCCGCCTCCAACCCGCTCTGGGCCTGCCCGAGCCCTGCTCCCTCCCGGCCCACCTTCTCCACAACGCGGATGACGCCAGCGATGAGGGAGTCCGGGTCTTGGTGCTTCTTCGCACTGGTGTGCAGGTACACGCCACCCTTCTCAAACACCACCTGGGGACGGAACCAGTAAGGGGCGGGACCCAAGCGCAGGAAGACACCAGGGGGCGGGGCCCAGGGGCGCGTACCCACCGCCCAGGGGGCGGGGCTAAAAGGTAAGGCTCTTCCCTAGGGCAGTAGAGGGGAGGGTGACAGCGCAATTATAAAGGAATGGTGTGTTCGCTAAGGCTCAGCCGGGCTCCCAGAGCCCCGGCAGGGCGTTGGGGCGAAGCCGACTACCGGAGGGCGTCGCTTCACATCCACAGAAAGGAAAGAACGCATTTCCATTGCTTACCCTGTAACCGGCTCCCTCCATAGCCGCCGCCGAGGTCCCACTCCCCCGGCCCTCTCCCTTTCCGGGTCATCGTTCTGTCACATCCGGATAGGAGACTCCCCTCAAGCCTGGACAGTGGTAGCGCCCTTGCCTGTTCTAGAACAGGAGTGGATGTAACCATCTTTCAGAATGGGGTGGTTGAACTTGAACCACGAGGGTGTAAGTCACATGGCGCAGACCGCGAAGGTGGAGCAGGCCAGCGAGAGTGCGCAAGCGCAGTGCTGCTCTCCGCCACGAAGTAAACAAGGGGGAGGGTCCAAGGGCTCCACCCCCTCGCCCAAGCTCTCGCTGAAACGCCGGCTTCTTTCTCCATATTGTATACTGGCATGGAAGCCAAGGAGATGCCATTTTGCTCGAGGGCATGGCCAAAGACTGTTAGCTGGGGCCATGTTAATGCGGGGCAGTCCCATCTCTCTGAGGGGCGCGACATCGAGGTCCTGGAAAAGAAACGGGTAAAGGAAAAGAAGGTGAGAGGAGGTGTACGTCACAAGAGGTGCTGAGGGACTTGGGTTAACGGGATGAAGCCGTCAGTATCCCCGGGAACGAAGCGGACCCAGTCGAATTCCTGAGTCACCATCGGGAGGCGGTGGTCTGGGCCGCCATATTGAAGCCTGGCAAACCGAAGCAAAAAAAGTTGCCATATTGGATCGTTCCCTACCCTTGGTGCTGAAGGGGGAATAGGCTGGAGGGAGAATCCATATACATTTTGGGCAAGTGATGCCATGTCGTTAGTGGGCACTTCTTTCCTCCACTTCTGTGGAGAAGGTCGACGATGGGTGAGGGACATCAGGTCGCTGGCCTTAGTTTGCTGTGGTCCTGAGAGTGCACGTGACGACGGCCGTATTTCTTGGGAGCAAATCGAAATGGTTCTGGCATGTTTCCGAGCAAGCTGAAGCCGTTCTTTCACCATCTTTCTTATGGGCACCTTGCTGTCGCCATTGCCCCACTGTGATCCGATGATGGTCTCGTGGCCATTTTGGTCTCGGGCGGCCGGGATGAGGGAGGTGGGGTGTGCAGCGTGGAGGCGGGCCAACCATGCGGAAGTGACGCAAGGTGCCGCCATGTCTTTTGAGGGCGGCGACGGCGCCGGGCCGGCCATGCTGGCTACGGGCACGTGAGTGGAGGCGGCGTTGTGAACCGCGGTGTGGGGAGGATTTGGCCGTCCGGAGGAGAGGGGCGCTGGGAGGGAGAGCCGCTCGCGGGAGGGGTACGGCCTGCGTAGATCAGAGGGCAGAGATCTTCCAGCGACCCTACGCTGAGCGCTGGAAAGGAGTCGCCCGCGGGAACCGTCGTGTCTGACCCAAGGCAAAACCTAGACAGCCTTATCCTCGGGTCTCTAGACCCACTGGGATCCTTGTTTTGGTCATGGACCATGTCCACGGGGTCTGGGGGTTGCTCGGGGGGACGCAGGGCGCCCCTCACCCGTCCAAAGGCGGGACTTCCGGTCCTGGCCCCCACCTGGGCGGGATTTCCTGTTTTCTTCCTAGAGAAGTGGGTCTTCCCTGGACCCCCTGGCGAGGAGGTCTCTGACAGGTCGAGGAAATGCCTAGAGGCTCATCTCTCCCCAGGCTACGGGGGGTAGGGAGTGGGGAGGGCATCCTCGGGTTTCTCCCACTTTGTGGCGGGGCGGGGTGGGCAGTGCCAGTTTGACAGGTGGTTGGAAGGGGGCTTCACTAGCATCCTTCATTCCTTGGCAGACTTTGCCTCTCTCCTCACCTCTTCGTAGAGTCGTTTTCTTCAGTTCGCCTCCTTATCTCATCTTAAGAGGCCAATTACTTTAGCTCTCCCCTCCCCCTCCTGTGGGGGTCAAGTCTCACTTTTCCTTAATCCTAAGGTCCTCAGTTTGGGGGCCTGGGGAACCCTCCATCCACCTCTGAGCTCCTTGGAAGATACATGACTTCCTCCAGCAGCTGGAAGGGTGGAGTCTCCCCAGGTCTTGGCCACTCTACTTTTGGAGAACTAACTCCGGAGAGCCCTCAGGCCTTCAAAGAGAGGGTTTAGTTGCCCTCCTCCTATTTGCCCAGGCCTCGTCCTTACAGTGGGGAGGACTGTAACTTACTCCCACTCTCCCCCATTTCAATCTTTTCAATCCTGTAACTACTCTAAGAACTAGGACAGAGAGTTCAATCCTGATGTCCCAGGGATGTGAGAGCCCCAGGCCTCCCACAGCCAGGCTGTGTGACCTTGGGCCAATTATTTCCCTCGCATGAGCCTTGGTTTCCTCCATCAGCTAGGGGAGACCCTGAGCGCCTCTCAGTTCTGTGGAATTTTGGAGTCAGGCAGACAGCAGAGTCAGTCCTACTCTGACCCATTTAACTTCGGAGCCTTCTGACCAGTACCTGAAGCTGTTTGAGTCTCACTTTGCCCATGTGGACATAAACATTCCCTGCTAAGGAAGGCAAGACGGCATTTGGGATTAAGAACAGGCTCTCCTCTCCAGCCCTTTGACCTTAATCAAAATACCGAATCTCCCTGGCCCTCAGTTTGCAACTGTGACGTGGGGTGATAACAGCCCCTCCCTCATAGGGTTGGGGAGGTGGTGGGATGAGAATGGTGACAACCCGCTTGGCATCCCTATCTGGCCTGTGGGAAGCGCAGGGTGAATTTGCTCTGGGGTCTGTGAGGAATAGTGCTGGCGGTTTTCTTGCTGCGTGTGGCTTCCTGCAGGGGCTTTGTACTCCATGAGCCTTGCTTGTCTCGTCTGTGAGGTACCAGCTCCCACCTCGGTGGGTCAGGTCGTAGGTGAAATGACAGATGTGGGCTCCCTACACAGAGTCGGTGCTCAGCAAACACAGGCTTATGTGATTGTGAATTGAAAAGGGCCGGTGAATTGAAATCAAGCTACACATGACCCTGGCTGGACTAGAACCTTGCTTGAATTTCTCCAGTGAGGAGGGTGCCCCTTACCTCCCAGAGGAGGCTTCTCGGCTTCCTAGCGGCCCTGGCTCAACCACTTTGGTTCACAGGAAGAAGAAAAATGAGGTACAGAGAGGGCCAGTGAGTGGTCCAAGGTCACACAGCAGGTTCGAGATGGCAGGAAGCCAGTCCCCTTGCCCCTTGTTCTTCTCTCTCTCTCTTTCTCTTTTTTAAGTTTGTTTGTCTATTTATTTAAGTAATCTCTATACCCAGCGTGGGGCTCGAACTCACGACCCCGAGAATCAAGAGTCGCATACTCTTCCAATTGAGCCAGCCAGGCGCCCCAACCCTTTGCTCTTTTCATCTTGACCTTGGGGACCTCACAGTGTGATGGCGGAGGCAGACAGAGGTACAATTGTCATAAGCTCAAGGGACAGCGAGCTATAATGGAGGTGGCCCAGGGCACTGTGGGTCTAGGAAGGCAGCCGAGCCCTCCTGGGCGATCAGGGAAAACTTCCAGAGGAACTGGCAGAACAGTTCCGTAGGAAGTACAGAGCTTCATGGACGGCGTCTCAGCGCAGAGAGCACCCCTGCTCTCCGAGGCCTGCCGCCGAGCTGGGCAAGGCTAGCGGCTCCAAGATGAGTCCTCCAGGCTCAGCCTCGGGCAGCTCCGCGGTGGCCGGGGAGACGGAGATGGACCCAGACAGTCCTCCCCAGAGCGCCCTGTGCTAGAATGGGGGGATTCGCAGACATTGTTGGAGCCCAAAGAGGGGGGACTGATCCAGTCTGGGGTGAGGGAAAGCTTCCACGCAAGCGTGAGAGAAAGATTGACAAGTAACTGGAGGACACGTGATCTGGACTGAAGGCCTCAGAAGTCTGGAAGGCCGTGAGGCTGAGCGGCCACGACCTTGTCCTGGGGAGACTGGGGGGGGGGCAGCGGCAGTGCAGAAGGAACCCCAAGGGGCCGCGCGGTGCCCAGACTGGAGGCTAAGAGGTTCAGGAAGAGATGGGAACGATGGTCCGGCAGAAAAAGAGTGCCAGCCAGGCCTATCATTTCAAATCTCCTGGAAGCCACATTAAAAAAGTAGAAGGAAAACAGATGAAATTCATTTCCGCCATATATTTTATTTAGCCATTATGTCTGAAACGTCCTGTTTTCGACACGTAGTCAACATCAGACTACCACTGAGACCTTTGACATTCTCCTTCTTTGTACGAAGTCTTCAAACGCCAGTGCGGATTTCGTACTCACGGTCCCTCTCACCTTGGATCCGCCACATCTCACGTGCTCCTTAGTCACATGTGGCTGGTGGTCCCCATATTGGACAAGGCAGGGCCAAGCAGAGGGACTGGGGCTGTGGGGTCAGGACGGAGCAGGAAGGATGGGGCTGGAGGGTTGGGCACAGACGGGGCCAGGAGGTCCGGATGGGGAGGCATTTGGGGGAAGGGGCTGAGCTCAGCTGGGGACAAGGTGGCCGGGAGGGATGGGAGTGGTGTGTAGGGGCAGGTGGACGCCTGGGGGCAGGTGTAGACCATGCCGTCAGTCGGCCGGGCCTCAGCTCTCTGTCCTGCTCTGCCCTGCAGGGCGTGGATGGCGTCGGGGCGCCCCGAGGAGCTGTGGGAGGCGGTGGTGGGGGCCGCTGAGCGCTTCCGGGCCCGGACAGGCACGGAGCTGGTGCTGCTGACCGCCGCGCCGCCCCCACCGCCCCGCCCGGGCCCCTGTGCCTATGCAGCCCACGGCCGTGGGGCCCTGGCCGAGGCCGCCCGCCGCTGCCTCCACGACATCGCCCTGGCCCACAGGGCCGCCGCCGCCGCCCGGCCCCCCGCACCCCCGCCAGCACCACAGCCACCCAGCCCTGTGCGGAGCCCACCTCGGCCTGCCCTGGCCAGGGAGGACGACGACGAAGATGAGGACGAGCCGACAGAGACGGAGACTTCCGGGGAGCGGCTGGGTGTCAGCGACAACGGAGGTGAGAGAGGCCGGGGCTGGAGTGGCTCTTGGCTTGGCAAGTTGCCTCCAAGGGCGGTTTTCCTGGAGGGGTGGGACTTGCCCGTCTGAGCCCTGGTGTTCTGTGGCAGCCGCAATCTCAGGGAGCCTGGGGGGCAGGCTGGCTTGCCTCTGCCCTGCTGCGTGACTCTGAGCAGGTCATGGCCCCTCTCTGAGCTTGTATCCTTCCATGCTGACCTGGGGCCAGCTCTGTGCTGGAAGGTGCCAGACACAGACACAGAGCAACTCAGGCTCCCTCCGCCTTTTTTTTAAAGAATTTATTTATTTATTTGACAGAGAGAGAGCACAAGTAGGGGGAGCAGGAGAGGGAGAAGCGGGCTCCCTGCTGAGCAGGGAGCCCGATGTGGGGCTCGAGCCCAAGACCCTGGGATCATGACCTGAGCCAAAGGCAGACGCTTAACCGACTGAGCCACCCAGGTGCCCCTCGGGCCCTTTTCTTGAGGGACTCCCAGTCCGGCCAAGAAATTGGTAGTCCTGACAGGAGGCAGTGCCCTGTGGAGCCCATGGGGTTGGGACCTGAGCTGCGAGCTTAAGCAGAACAGGAGTTGTTTCCAAACATGAGGCGCCTAATGCTTGTGAGAACAAAGATGGAAGTTACAGAGGAGTCAGGGGTCCAGGCAACAGCTTAAGGAAGCCAGAAGGAAAAGCCACTGGCTGTTTTGGAGGGGAATCCAGAGGTTGGATACTTCAAAGAGCCTGACTATAACGTTCGGGCTTTGAAGAGTGATTAGGAGTTTGCAGGAAGGGCTCAATAAGCAGGACTTAATCATTTGTTGTTACTACTAACACTGGCTTCTTGACCGGAGAAAACCCGCATAGGGTTCAAGGCACAGACTCTGGAGCTAGGTGGCCCGGATTCAAATCCCGGTGACTTGCGGTTATTAACTGGGAAACTTGGGGCAAGTGGTTTGACTTCTCTGTGCCTCCTGGTCCCCGTTGGTCAAACAGGGATCATAATCGTCTATTATTCACTCAGTCTGTATTTTGAGTCCTTCATCCCAAACAGATCGTGCAGATTTCATGTATGTTCACCCGAAGTAACAGACAGAAACTGGATTTGTTTGTGCCGATGACCAGGCAGATAACTAGGGGAAGGGTGTTTGAGGCAGAGGGAACGATTCCAGAAGCCCTGTGGCTTGCAAGGGCCTGGCCGATGCGAGGAGTGGGGAGGCAGTGGGGGGTGGCTGGAGCCCAGAGCACATGAAGAACAGCGGGGACCCAACTGGCCTGGGCTACTAACACCATCCACAGGGCTCTTTGTGATGGACGAGGATGCCACACTCCAGGACCTGCCCCCCTTCTGTGAGTCGGACCCCGAGAGCACAGACGGTAAGTGTCCCAGGCTGTCCCCACCCCTGGGGGGTGCTGGGATGAAGGCAAGGACTGAGGCTGAAGTCCACCCTCTCTCCCAGATGGCAGCCTGAGCGAGGAGACCCCTGCTGGCCCCCCAGCCTACTCAGTGCCCCTGGCCTCAGCCCTGCCCACACAGCAGTATGCCAAGTCCCTGCCCGTGTCTGTGCCTGTCTGGGCCTTCAAGGAGAAGAGGACAGAAGCACGGTCATCGGATGAGGAGAACGGGCCGGTGAGGGGCACAGGGGAGGACAGGAGAGGAGGGTGGAGGGAGGGACTCAGAGCCACTGAGGTAGCCCTCAGGCATGGAAACCACATTTCCTAGGGTTGATCTTGCCCTCTAACTCATGGGGCAGATTTTTGGGCCAGAGCCCTATAAGTTTAACTGTTGCAGCCTTATAATGTACCCCAGTGCCTTGCAGAGAAAGTTCTCTTCTGGGTTTTTTAGGAACAGCTTCGTTTATAGAATATTTGCTCCAGGCAAGACACAAGTATTTTGGTATCCCCTCCAGAAGGGGAAACTGAGGCTCAGAGCGGTTAGATCACCTTCGGTCCCCACCCTGCATGTTCCGGGCTCCGCCTGGAATTTACTGCCTCCGTTTCTCCCACCCAATCCTACATGTGGCCTTCTTGGGCTGGCCTGGGTGGCTCTTCCTCGCTCAGCCCTGAACCTCCCTGAGGCACAGGGAGTATCTGTGACTTCTCTGAGACCTCAGCTTGGGAGGGGCAGAGCTGGGATTGGAATGCAGCCTCCTTTTGGAAAGGAGTTACAGACTGCAAGGGAGGAGACCCTGGGGTCCCGGGGTCCCCCTCCCTATGGTGCTTCTCAGGGGCCTCATTCACACATTGGCAGCCTCCATCCGCCGCCGCTGCTGCTGTCTGCGTTGCCACTGGGGGAAACCCAGTTAACAATGTTTGAGGCCCGAGTGGTGGGGGCGCCGGGCTGGTCTCTGAAGGGGCGGAGGTCCAGCCTCTGTCTGTGGCCTCTCCCATTCTGCTGGAGGCCAGGCCCAGCCCAAGGCGTCAGGCCGTCAGGGAGATTGCAGACAGGATGACAGGGCCCCTCCTTGGGGGAGGCAGACCTGAAAAGGGATCCTTTCCCTACAGCGCCGGCAGCCTGGTAATTCACAGCCCTTGAGCAATCACTGCACTGATTGTCTCAGACTCTGTCATCAGCCCCGCGTTTTAAAGGGGAGACCAAAGCCTCGGGAGATGAAATGCTTGTTGACAGCTAGTCGGTGGCAGAGGCCTGATTGTTCCATGACTCAATGCCAAGCCCAACCCAAATCTTCAGACATGACACCCTCTGGGTGCACACAGCCTTAATGGTCAGCAGAGAAGCACGCTTCCGCTGTGTAAGAAGGAACTGGAAGGGCAGTGGGACAACTAGCTGTTCTTGCACATAGAGTCAAGCCAAGAAGGGGAGGAGGAGAGGGGCAGGAAGGCTTCATGGAGGAAGTGGTGTTTGAGTTGGGTAGAAGGATCCTCCGCCGCCAAGCAAAGTCAGGGTAAAGGGCCTTCCTGGCTGTAGGCTAAGTGCTGGGGCGGGGAGGGGGGAGGGGGTACGCGCGGAGGCGGGGCCACAGCGGGCGCTGACCCCGCCCCCGTCCCGCAGCCCTCTTCGCCGGACCTGGACCGCATCGCCGCGAGCATGCGCGCGCTCGTGCTGCGGGAGGCCGAGGACACCCAGGTGTTCGGGGACCTGCCGCGGCCGCGACTCAACACCAGCGACTTCCAGAAGCTGAAGCGGAAATACTGAGGCCCGGGGAGAGCGCTTCCCGGCCCAGCGTCCGCCCCGCCCCACACTACACCCCTGCCCCGCCCCCGGGGCCGGCCAATCCGAGTCCGACCCGGGACCGGCCTCTCAGGTCCCCGGGGCCCCGGGATTGACCGTTCCCTGCCAATCCCTGCAGTCCTTCCAGCCCACGACCCCCTCACGCGCCGAGGAGCGGGACCTATCTAGTTTCCCGATTGGGTCTGTCGCCGATTTCTTTGCCCCGCGACAGGTTCGTTCGATTAAGGGATTGGCTCCCTCCCAGGTTGGGGCGTGGCTAGAAAGCCTTCACAGGGTCAATCGTCGTTTTTTTGCCTAGCGACAAGGGCTTTACTCGCGCGGCATTGGTTGCAAGAGAACAGCCAAGCCACCGGATTGGGTAGTGGCAAGCCAGTTCGGCCTAGAGAATGGACAACTCCTTCATTTGATTGGCTTGAACCCAAAGGGCTTGACCAATATCCTGGGAGTCGCCATCCCATCCTTCCTGGGTTTTCCCGCCTGATTGGCTCCAGCCTCCTGAGGGCGTGGCCAAGCCTTCCTCCAGTGCCCAGGATTGGCCTGCGGCCTTAAATTTACGTTCTTTACACTACTGGGACTGGGGTCGTTTTTGACCAAGTCCTGACTACGTGCCCCTCTGCCCCTCCCAGGGACGGCCCAATCCTGTCCCTGCATCTGACACCCTCTCATTGGTTCCATCCCACAACAGCCTGCCAATCGTAGTCCGTCCTTGCAGCCAGGACGGCACCAGCTCCCGTCCCTCTCCCCCTACCCCCACAGGTGCCTTAAAGGGCCCTCGTCCACCCAAGGTGGGGGGCAGGGGCCCTCGCTCTCCGGCCCTTGTGTGGGGGAGAGAGTCGTGGGTGGGGATCGGGAGTTGGGAGGGGTGGTCTGAGATTAAAGAGTTTTACCTCTGACAAATGAGTATAAAGTGCGTTCATTCAACAAACACTTTCTGAAGCCGAATGAGCAGCATCTCAATTTTCCAGTGCAAAGCTGGGAGTTGGAAATATTGTCCCCATTTTACAGACGGGAAAAGAGATTCATGGGTGCGAAGGGGGCATTCCGGTCCTGTGTGACCATTGATCCCCAATCTTCTAGGGAATGAGTGTTGGAATGTGAATGGTCTTTACGGAATCAGTGTTCTGAGTCCACATAATCCCCAGCAAAGCCAGGAACGTCCAGGTGAGGCCGGGAGTTTTCTGCCTAATACAAGACAGCTGAAGGTTAGAGAACAAATGGCACCTGGTGGAAAGTCTGGATCGAGTCAAGTAAACCTGGAATCTTCCTCCCCCATCAGACCACCACCGGAGGAATGTTAGCAATAGACAAGACTTACAGGGAGAGCTACCAGCCAAACACTTGTATAAAGTTATTTACATCTAAGTCCTTTAATCATCCTAGTAACCCCATGAAGTGGAAACAATTATACTCTTTTTAAAGATGAGAAAATTGCAGTATTGAGGGTCAGGGCTACTGTCGGAGGTGGGGATTTCTTGGACTGACAATGATCCTCAGATGGAAAAGAAGTTTCTTCCTCTGTAACTAAGGGAATGAATGTTAAAAGTTCAAGGTGGAAAGAGGAATATCTGTGAACAGAGGACCCACACCCCCTACTGGTCGGAGCCTCCCATTGCTGCAGGAGAGATGAAGGTCAGAGCAGCGGAGGGACCGACGGAGCAGAGGTCAGGGGGCGGGGCTTCTGTCGTAGGAGGAGCCAAGGTCCTGCCCCCTTCCGGAGGGCGAGTCATTTCCGTCCGCCGAGGAACAGAGAAGGCAGCCGGCAGAGTTGCGGGCAGAGCGCCTCGGGCAGGAATTCCCTGGTCGCAAGTGGCAAGTGAGCCCAGGTAGGGCACGGTGAGCGCACCCCGAGTCGGGGGTGCGCGCAGGCTTCTTGGCCTTTGCCCGGGAACGTTGGGGTCCGGGCTTGCCGCGGGACTGAGCGGGGCGTCGTCGCCTGGGAAACGGCGCGAGCCGGAGGCCGGCGAGAGGGTGGGATTTCCGGAGCCTTCAGCGGAAGAAGGGAAATTCCTGCTTGGGGGGGGGGGGGCAAGAGGAGGCGGGACTTCCTGTAGCAATTTGAGGGCAACCTGCCACTCAAACCTGTTTACCTGTTTCCTTTAAGGCTGGCGCTCGGGATGGCCGAGGTGGAGGCCCAGGGCCGCCTGTGGCTGGAGAGTCCCCCTGGGGGCGCGCCCCCCATCTTCCTGCCCTCGAACGGGCAAGCCCTTGTCCTGGGCCGGGGACCCTTGACCCAGGTTACCGACCGGAAGTGCTCCAGAAACCAAGGTGGGCGGGGCCGGAGCTGTAGGGGGTGTGGCCCGCTGCTGGCGCGGGAACACGGTTTCGGGGGAAGGGGCACAGCCCGTCCACTAAAAGGGAGCTACTTGGCCACCGGACGGGTCGCGTGGTGTAGCTAGTCCTGAAGTTGGTAGCTGCCCTCTGGGGAGCATAGGAAGAGAAATGCTGTGTCTGATCTGGAACTAGTGCCAGATCCCTTAGTGGGGAAGGGATGGAGCCAATCCTGAGACAGTTGTCAGAGGAGGGTGCTCACAGGTCACCGTGAAGGTTTGAGTCAGGTCACGACCCTTGCCAAGGAGAGAGCCGATCCTATGGTGAAAAGTACTTGTTGCTAAGCAGGGCTGGGGGGTAACGGGCGAAGCCGAGGACCTGCACCTAGCCACACGCGTCATCAAGGAGAAACCAATTCTATGCAGAAAAATGCCCGCCCTGACCCTAGGTGAGAACCGGCGTCACAGGCAATCTTGAGGCCTTTGACTGCTGCATGTAAAGGAGACAGCCGATCCCATTTAGAAATAAACTGCTTTCCCCTCCCGAATGGGCTGTATCGTCCCCATCACGTGGCCTGAAGCTGGCCATGCTCCCCAGTAGTGGGGAAAGCAGTCGCACAAGGATGCACATTCTGACTCCACCCTCTCAACCCTCAGTGGAGCTGGTCGCAGATCCCGGGACCAAGACCGTGGCAGTGAAACAGGTATAGGTTCCTCGGCAAGGCCTGGGGGTGGCGTTGGGGAGGAATGGCAACCCAGCAGGGAACAGGCCCATTGGAAAAACCTGGTTTGGAGGGAAGAGAGTGTGGCCAGTAGAGAAGAGCCGCAGGGATGCGGCTTCGGTGGATATCCATCTACATTTAAATTGGATAAGACTGGATGCTTGTAACTTTCCCGCATCCCTGGTTGGTGGTACACAGTGGAGAGGCGGGGCTTACAGGTCTGATTGGCAGGTGGGGAATGCAGTCCTTCCAGGTGGTATTGAATTAGAGGGGGTTATGGGTGGGGGACGCAGCCAATCCCAGCTTCTCCCTCTCTCTGCAGCTGGGAATTAATCCCTCAACTGCTGGGACCCAGGAGCTGGCTCCGGGGTCAGAAGGCTCTCTGAGGGTGGGGGACACACTGTATTTGGTCAACGGCCTCCACCCGCTA
>CM052888.1:45263642-45289724 GCA_028534135.1 Potos flavus
TCGATCCACTGCAGCGAGTCCATGTGTGCATTGAGGATCTTGCAGATCTGCTGCAGCGGGTCGCTGGTGTCGGCCGGACCTCCAGATGTGTTCAGGTGCTCGATGATGTCCTTGAGGTCCTGGGCCATGCGCTTCAGCTGGGCGTCGATGTTCTCGGCCAGCTTGTAGGTTTTCTCACGCTCCTCGTCGGCATGCTGCAGGTACACGGTGCCACTCTGCTCTTTGACCGACTCCTCCAGAGGGCTCAGCAGGTCTTCTAGCTCCTTCTGCTGAGACAGGATGAAGTCGAGCTCTTGGTCCAGCCTCTTCTGGTCCAGCTTCACTTTCTCCACCTCACGGTGGAGGGTAGTGATCTTCTCCCCGTTCTCGATCAGCGTGCGGTCCCAGGCATTGACCTGTGTGGCCTGCTGCAGGAAGTGCCGCTCCTGGTCCTCCAGCTCCAGACTCCACTTGTTGATCAGACTCTCCAGCTGGGCGTAGGTCATCACAGGGCTGGCGGGCGCCCCAGTGCCGGCGCTGGGGCCTGGTGGCGCGGCCACGGCAGCTGGTGCATTGCTGGTGATCCCAGCTGGTGCCAGTGGCTTCAGATTCAAGGCAAAGCCAGTGGTGGTGGTGGTTGCGGTGGTGGCGGCAGCGGTGGCAGTGGCGGGGGCGGCGGACGTTGTTGTCGAGGCTGTAGAAGCTGCTCCAGGGGCCTTTAAGCTGAAGCCCAGCGTTCCGGCCCCGGGAGTTCCGGCCATCGTTGAAGGGGTACAAAGGGAAAGCCCAGTGGCGGTGGACGAGGTCGGAGCGGTGGCTAGCGAGGCAAACAGTGTGGGCCCAGCACTGGTGGTGGCAGCAGCAGGGGCAGCAGCAGCTGGCTGTGTGGCTCCCGCTCCAGTGGCGGCTGGAGTGGCGGCAGTGAAGGGCAATCCGGCAAGCGCTGTGGGCTGGGCCGAAGTCCCCAAGGAACCTATATTGAAACCTGAGGTCCCGGTCTGGGACGTGCTTCCCCCCGTGAAGGAGAACCCTCCCGGTGTGGTGGACGGAGCAGCAGAGGTGGTGGTGGAGCCGAACACGAAGCCGGTGGGGGCTGTGCTCTGGCTGGAGGTCACAGTGCTCGAGATGGCATTGGTGAGGGTGCTGCTGCCGAGCCCAAAGCCACCAGCGTGTGCCGTGGCTGGGGTGGCTGCCGCACCGGTCAAGTTGAGCTTCGGCGCGCTGATCCCTAAGGAAAATCCGGTTCCTCCCGTAGCAGGAGTTGTGGTTCCAAAGCTGAATCCTGGGGTCTGTGTTGTTGGAGCTTGGGTCGTGAGTGAGAACAGGCCAGTAGAAGGGGTACTTGCCGCCGGTTGGGAGGGAGTCCCAAAATTAAACCCACCAGTGCCAGATGTAGAGAAAGAAAACCCCGTAGCAGGCGTGGTTGTCGCTGTCTTTGCAGCGCCAAATGTGAACCCGCCTGTGGGGGCCCCAGTGCCTCCAAAATTAAACCCGCTCATGGCTCCAGATTCTGGTGGCAGCAGCTACTCTGGTTCCCAAAGCAAATCCGTCCGTCTGCAACCCTTGGGAAAATTTTTAAAGCAGAGTAAGTCACGTGATCAGATGGCAGTTTGGGAAAGGCAACCTCAACGGCAAGATGGAGCAGTCTGGAGGGTGGCGGGACTGGATAATTAGAACATGTGGCCACCACCCCGCTCCCTGCTATAACCTAGCCAGGCCATCTTAAAACTAGAGAAGAAAGCTCTGGAAGCATAAGCCCATGCCCTGGGGGTCACGTGCTAGGAACCAGATGTGCTTGGGACAGGCATGGCCACATTCAGCACAAGCAGGAGTATCTGCTGCCCTAGAGGAGAGGGCCAAAGAGCCCCTGAGGAGGGGGTCAGCTCAAGGCACTGCTGGAGAGTGGGACTAGAAGCACACGCAACACCTCAGGACCTGCTCCCCAGGATTCCCTGCTGAATGCAAGTGGGAGGCGGTGGGTGGTGGACTGATCTGGCTGAGTGCCACCCTGAGTGTCTTTCCGGACCTCAGAGAGAAGCCCTGGAAAGCGGAGCTCTATGGCACGGCATGAGGCACCTAAAGGCCCCATCAGTGCACACCGCTGACCACTTGGGAGGATGGAGGCTGCTGGAGCGTCCCCCTGCCCTCCTTCTAAGTCAACTAACTTAGACCTCCCCTGGGATTTTTCTCCAGGGACTCAAGAGGAGGTGGGCTCCTTCACCTACAGGTGCTGGGCACAGAGAATGTGCATATGGGGCACCCCCTCATCCTTCCAGCCATCTGCAGCTGAGCTGCACAGAGTGGAGGAGGAGGAGGAGAGAGGGAGAGGGAAAGTGATCGTGGGCCCAGAGGATTCACACATGCTCGCAGGGCCCTGCGCTGGCTCTGGTGAGGGAAGAGAAGAGAGTCCAGGAGGGCCTGTGAACACCTGGCTGTAAATAAGTTCTCAGACACGTGGGGGTTGTGGCTGACCTCAAGTTTAACACGAATTCACGGTCGGCTGCCACCGCTCAGTGCGTCCTAGGCTGCATGAGAAATGCCAATTCCAATGCAGACACCAGGGTGATTTCCAGGCAGCTTGGTGTGCCAGTACATTCTCCTTAGCCACCAGACCCTCAGCTAACTTCACAACGGTCCTACAAGGAGGTTGGGATGATGGTCCCCATGCACAGACGGGGAAAAGAGAAGCTCAGAGGGAAGTAACTTGTCAATTCTTACCCCACAGTGGGGCCTGAACCTGGCCATGGGCTGTAAACCCCTCTTTATTTCTACTCCATCAAACTGGTCCATCTGGTCACAGGGCATGCAGCCCTGCTTTGGGGCATGGGCGCCATGCTGTACTCCGGCCTCCATCCCATACCCCGCAGAGCTTATTTTCCCTTCATCTAGAACAGCCGAGGTAGTTCAGCAGCAAGACAGCTCCCTGTTCTCAGGCACGAAGTTGGTTCTCCAGACATAGAGAAAAGACCGGGTTTGACCTCTGCTTCTGCTACAAGTCGTGGGTCCTGGGAAAGTCACTCCTGAGCCTCTCTACACCTGTTTTCCCAATTCTAATGAGAAGGATGATCCCCTCCCGCTCTGAAGTTATGATAAACAAGGTCACAGAGAAGCCAAGTGCCTGGCCCAGATAGGCATCCTGTTTCCTGAAGTCCTGTTTCCTCTTCCCTCTCTCTTCAGGGCCAGTTTTACTTCTTCAAGTGTCCTCAGGAATCCTCTCGTGGCCTGGGCCAGAGGAAACCTGCTGTGGCTGCCTCTCCCCAACTTCCACGGCACCTTCTGCCTTCCTGGCAGAGCCCCGATATTTCCTTCTTCTCCAGAGACACATGCTTCTAGGAAGATGACCTCAGTGTGGTCCGCTCTGCCCCTGGGGCCGCCTGCTTTACCCCAGGAGATCTCAACTGGCTGCCCAGCAGCACCTCCAGGAGAGGGTGTTCAGAACGTACACTGCTGCCAGACCGACGGGGGGCAGCCTCTTTGGCAGGGCGGGGTGGGGGGTGGCGCGTGGCAGGGCCCGAGCTGTGGAATTTTTATAAAGCTCTTCTGGGGGCTCCTGGGAAAGGTCCCTTCATTCTCACCACAGCAATGTCTGAGCCCCCGGGGCTGCTGGTCCGCCCTGCGCCAGACCCCTTCTCGCGTGAGCGCGCACACCTCTCCACTCGAGAGCCACGTCAAGCCAGGTCTGCCATTACTGGCAGCGCAAAGCATCCAAATAACTACACCTACATGTCTCAGTTCTCAAGACCTCAGCCCAAGAGAGCTTCTATTAATAAGTTGCAGCTAAATTTTTCCACAAGAGCATTTATAAAAAGCTCTCTGCAACTATTAAAAAACTATAAGAAAAACAATCATCTGTGGGGGCTTTTCTGGTTTAATGGCTCACTAAACGCCTCATCAGTTTCCGATACTACACATGCTAGGGATCTACTAACAGCGGCAAACACGTACCGGTTCAGCCCTGTGCTATGCGCTTTAGATATATATTACAGCTCACTTACTCCAAAAGCAGGTCCATTTCATAAACTGGGAGAGTGAGAGGCCCAGAGAAGTCACCCAAGCCATGGCCCTTGCCCTTGAGGCAGCCAGAGACAGCGGAAACATGAACTTCAGTATCAGGGCTCTAGGCAGGGACGGCGGAGGGTGGGGGTGGGGAGAGGTCACATAAGGGAGTGTTTTCCTGAGCTGAGCGTGGAAGGATGTGGGGTCAGCCAGGGTCGGTCAGGTGGGGGGGAGGAAGGGCCTGGGTGAGGCAGAGAGAGGCTGAGACACAGGTGTGTCTCTGGGGTGCTAAGTGATGTGGTGTGGCTGGAGGGAGTGTGCGTTTGTACAAGCAGTAAAGGGTTGACTCAGAAGGCCTGGGTTATCCAAACCCCGCACATTCCAAAGAAAAGACTGGTCCTTTTCCGGTTCCTGTGAGATAACCTCCGAGCCCTGCCAGCTTGACCTGTGCAGGGGCCAGAGACAGTAATGACAGTCAGTCACACAGACGCTCCAGCCTAGGTGACCGACCCCCAATAACAATCCTGGACACCAAGGCTCAGGTGAGCTTCCTTGGAGGGCGATATTCCACGTGTGCTGTCGCACGGCGTTGCTGGGAGAATTAAGGGCTGTCGTATGCCTCCACTGGGAGAGACCACTGGGAGCTCACCCCTGGTCTCTCCTAGACTCTGCCTGGTGCCCCTTTTACCTTTGCTGAGTCTTTCTCCTTTTGTTGTAACCATGAATCTAACAGCTTTGCTGAGTTCTGTGAGTCTTTCTAGCTAATCACTGAACCTAAGGGTGGGCTCGGGGACTCCCGAGCACAACGTGTGTGTAGTGCTGTGTGATGTGACAGGAGCTGTTGGTCGGGAAAGGACATGCTGATAGCTCAGACTTCGTTTTGCGTGAGCCATGGAGGGAGTTTAGGGGTAGGGAGACTAACATGGCCAGACACATGTGCGGGGAATAGACTGGAGGGGAAGAAGCTAGAGGATCAGGTAGCTGGGAGAAGGCTGGGGTGATGGCCTAAGCCAAGAGCCTGAGCGAAGAGCCAGGACTCTGGGGACAGAGGAGAGAGAAGCCCAATCTGGGAAATGTGTGAGTCTGTGCAAAAATGAAATGAAGTGATGGTTCTGCAGGGGCTGTCTCAGTGAACAACGCTGTCAACTAAGACCAGGACTTTGGGAGTTTCTCACAAATGTGTCTGAACAGATACACATTATTCTGAGCTCTGAAACACACTTTTCCACTTTTACCGAAGGGGCAAGCTTTCCCACAAGAGCAGCTGACAGTGCTTGGGTCAGGTGCTTAGGGTTGGGCGGCCACAGACGTGGCATCTGTAGGTCACGGCGGCCTGGAGTGAGCAGAGGCTGCCTCGAAGTCACTGAGTTACCGACAGAGCCACCTGCCCTGCATCTGTCCCTGTTTGTCAAACCACATCTGCCTGCCCTCACAGCCCAGGGGAGTCACAGGTTCTGACCGACAGACTCGTCCCCCGGCTTAGAGGACCATGGTTCTCTGTCGTCACCTCCAACTTCACTCGGGTCCACTAACCTGACCTCTCTCCAGTTCTTTGCTACTCCAAATCCCAACTTCATATAATTTATTTACTTAGCCCTATTCTGTGTACAGTGATGACAACAAAAACAAAACAAACTCTCTGTAGTGCAACATTCACTCACACAACAAATACATCTGAACACCCGCTATGTATGGGCCCCGTTCCAGACCCTGGGAACAAGGCTGTGACGGGGAGAGTGAGTCCCTTCTCCCACGGAGCTTCTCTTCCAGCAGAGGAGACAGACAGGAAAACAACGAACTTCATAAAGGAATCCCACAGCATGCTTTAAGAGGCTAAGCATTATGAAGGAAGAAAAAGGGCAGGAAGGGCAGGAAAAGGGGAACAGGGCAGCGGCACGGGGGTAAAGGGGTTGACTGAGTCATACTGAGGAAAGAGCTAGAACAAAGCCCAGGGGCGGGGGCCGTGGCCATGACTACAGGAGGCCAGTGTGGTTAAGGGGCAGGGGCCACCGTTCCTGAGCCCAGGGACTGACTCTCCCTCCCTATCTCACCCCCTTTCCTACATCTGGAGCAGAAGTGTTTGGGAATGAATATGGGAGGACCTCAGCCTTGGACCAAAGGAATGGAAGGATTAAGAAGGCAATGTGTGTTTGGGGGGGTCTGTGCGACAGAATAATACCCTCCATACATGTCCACCCCGTAACTCCAAACCTATGAATACGAGACCTCACATGGCAAAAGGGACTTTGCAGATGTGATTAAATTAAGGACTCTGAGATGGGGAGATTACCCTGGATGGACTGCGTGGACCCTAAATGTAACCATGAGGGTCCTTAAGTGGGAGGAGACAGAAGATGTGACCATGGAAGAACGTTCTGAGAGATGCTATGTTGCTGGCTCTGAAGATGGAGAAAGGGGCCCCAAGCCAAGGAATGCAGGGGGTCTCTAGAAGATGGAAAAGGCAAAACATGGACTCTCCCCCAGAGTTTCCAGAAGGAAGGAGGTCCTGTGGACCCATTTCAGACTTCTAACTTTCTGAACTGTAAGAGAATAAATGTGTGCTATTTTAAGCCACTAAGTTTGTGATCGTTTATTATGACAACAGGAAGCTGACAGAAGAACGGGGGAAAAAGAACAGGATGGACTCAATCTAGATAAATGGATGGGAAACACATACTGGACTTGGGGCCAACGAAGAGGCTGGAGAAGAGAGGTGATGGGGCCAGGGCAGGTCTGCCTCTGTGCATCGGGGCCAAGGGAAGAGGGTGCGGCAGTCACCAGGCCCCAACAGCTGGGGAGCAGGTGGGAAAAGAACAGAGCTGTGATTCTGAGAATCTGGACATCCCCTGCTGCTGGGGTGACCTCATCAGGGGTATGGATGTGTGCAAAACCCAGCAACGACAGGCCACCTATGACAGAGGCAGGGACAAGGTGTCCTGGAAGCACGAGAAGGGCTGGTGACGGTGTCAGCCCACAGGGCAGGATTTTCTGCTTTTGTTCACCACTGTTATGCCCAGCACCTAGAGCAGTGCCTGGAATGCAGGAGGCACTCCATAAATAACTTCGAGAGATGGACTATCTGACAACTAAGAACTACCATTTACGGAGCGCCACCTATGTAATGGTACTGGGCCAGGAATACTAGGTAGTAGCACAATGAATCCTTCCTGGATAGGAAACAGGCTCAGAGAGGTGATGTAACTTCTTCAAAGTCACATAGCAGCAAACACTAGTCCCAGGATGGGAATCCAGATCTTTCTGGGGCTAAGTCCTGAAGTTCTGCCTGGAACAAGGAAGGAGATGTCAGAATTAAGTCTTAAAGGATGAAAGGGGTTCTCTGGGCACCGAAGAGAGTGAGATACACAGGCCAGCTTCTGTACACCTGTGGCTGGAGCAGCAGGCTTTGGGGAGGTGGGGTTGGGGGCTAGTCCATCCAGTGGAGACAAAGCCATAACAGTTTCCCTTCCTGATCCCATAGCTGTCCTTCACCTTCACACCTCGGGAAGATAGTGCCCCTTGCACACTAGGATCCTCCCCTGGGGGTGGACACGGGTGCTGCCCCCTTCCTTTACCCCAGTTCTACTCTACTTCATTTGGGGCAGCAGCGAGTATAGCCAAAGAGCCCTATTTCCCAGGGCTTCTCGATGGGGCTTGGGATTATGAGTCCCGGGTTTTCTAGTCTACTGACGGGCCTGCATGGGGGCTGCAGACAGTAGGCCTGTAGCTGTCATCAGAAGTCCAGACTGTGGATTTCTGTGTGCTCTGAGGACAGGGGCCTTGTCTGTCCTTTTCTGTCAGTTACTTGGCAAGGCTCCACAGCCCGTTGGCCAGAGACCCTGCTTCTTCACTCCTAATCCTGGGATCGTAGGTTCTAAATTCATCCCCCATGCCTGTTTTCTCACATGAAAGACAGGGATTACAGCTCACGGATCTGCACTGGGCGCTTAGCACACTGCACCCTTGGGGCCCAGGAAAAGCTAACCTCTTAATGCAGGTTCTGGGAGCAACTAGAGCAGATGCTCCTGACATTTCAGCCCATGGCCACCTGGTGACGCTGCCAACAACGCTGAGCCCAGGAAGCAAGGGAGGAGGAGCTATCTCTGTGGGAGCCATCCCCCCAAAATTAGCAATTTAATGGAGCACCTGGTTGACTGAGTTGGTAGACCCTGGGACTCTTTGATATCGGGGTTGTAAATTCGAGTTGGGTGGAGAGAGTACTTAAACATAAAACCTTTAAAAATAAATAAATAGGGACGCCTGGGTGGCTCAGTCATGATCCTAGAGTCCTGGAATTGAGTCCCACATCATGCTTCTCCTTCTGCCACTCTCCCTGCTTGTGCTCACTCTCTCTCTCTGATTTAAAAATAAAATACTTAAAAATAAATAAATAAGATCTTTAAAAAATAAATTAGCAATTAAGACTTGGAGGACATGTGATGACGGGCTCAGAGAGACCAGAGGAGGAGAGAAACGAAGGGAGCACAGGAGGTGGGAGCAGGAGAGAAATGGGGGGAAATTAGAGACTGAAGGGACTTTGCCTTTGGCCCCCATCAGCCCAGCTAGGGAAATCTGATTCCCCGCAGGACTCAAACGCCTGCTGGTATCTTTGCCATGGTGCTAGTGCAGGAACTCCCTGTCCGCTCTGCTGTCCCTTGCCCCCGCGATCATCTCTCTCCTCTGGGTTGTCTCACCAACATGTAAAACAGAGCTCACTGGCCACTCACCCACCCCAAGTCAGCCAACTCTGCTTCTTAAACATCTCTTCAATCAGTTCTCCTCTCTCCCTCTAGTCAAAGAAAAACTCTCTTAACCTTCAGAGAACAGGAGAGCGGAGCCAGCCAGCCCTTCAGGAATGGAAATCAACTGATAAGCAGTGAGCAGCTTGCCAGCCAGACCACAGCCAAGGCAGAGTCTCTACAGGTCCAGGCAGAAGAGACGGCAGCTGCTACGGGCTCAGAGCGCTGAGGGATCGGTGCGGCCAGACTAGGGTGCAGTATGAAGCCACAGGAGGAGTCTATGTGAAAGGATCTCGTTTGTTTTGAAGGCCTTCCCCAGGCGGCTGGGGAGGAGCTGGTGGTGTTCTGGGCCGCTCTGTCAGGCTCTTACAAAAGCACTGGGCCTGGTGGGCATGGGCAGCCCTGGTTGCCCAGAACGGAGCTTCCGAGAAAGGCGGGAGGCTTTTGTAAGCCCAACTGGCAGCAGGGAAACCTCAGTGCTCACGGCAGTGTGAAGAAGCCTTCTCTGTCACAGTGCATGGTGTCCCCAACAGGGAAGGCAGGATGGACCCCCGCCTGTTTTCAATGGCCCTCTCACCCCCTTAGCCCACCTGGGATTCTGGTCCCAATTTCCTAAGCCTACTCCTCCCTGAGGACCCCACATTCGAGGCCCTTCGACCTCCCAGGTATAATGAACTTGTGTTAAATATTAGAGACCTGTGAAGAGAGGACACACAGGAGGCATGTCTGTCCCTCTGTCTGTCTGCTCTTCAGGGGGAGGAGCTGCGGAAAGCCTCACAGCCTGTTTCACTGCTGCCTGTCTTTTCCCCCATGTGGCATCCCGTGATGAGATTCTTTAACACCCCTGCACGCTAACTGCTGAGGCAGCTTTGTCACACATGTTCCATTTCTCAACCTACCCAACGATGTGGTGGTGGCTATTTTATTTTTATTTTAAAGACTTATTCATTTACTTTAAAGAGAGAGAGCACACATGAGTGGGAGGAGGGGTGGGGGGAGGAAGAGGAAGAGAAAAAGAGAGAGAGAGAGAGAGAGAGAGAAGCTGACTCCCTATTCAGCATGGGGCTCCCCCGGTGATGGCTAGTTTAAAAGTGAAATTTAAATTCTTTTTGTGAACAGATAGTTTGTTCATGTGGTTCTACATTCCAAAGGGAATACTGTGGTCTCCGTCCTCCCCCGTCCCCACAGCCACTGCTCTCTTTCCCAGAGACAAGTGGTTAGGTTTCTTGTGTCTCGTCCCAGATTTTTTGGATTCATTTAAGCAAATGCAGTGCGCTCTCTACCCCTCTGTACACGAAAAGGTCACCTGTCAGACCCATTGTCCATTTTCCCTTACTCTTATCTCAGGACGCATTTTATGCAGGCTTACTGTCCTCACTGGACAGAGGACAGCCAGCCTGGCAGAGGCACCCACATCCTGCCGCGGCTGCTTGCTCCTGTGGTTGCCTCGAGCTGGTACCCAAATGCTTCTTGGATTCATAGGTTCCCAGTCTTCTCTTCCATTCCTTCCTTCCCCCGAAAAAACTAGTTTTACCCCAAGAAGTCACTTCCCAGCTAATTAGCAATTACATTCTCCTTTACTCCAAGGCCTGAATTACACCCAAAGGAGTTCAGGTGGTGGGAAAAACAGCAGTTCTCCCATAGGGAAAACACATCAGGTTAAGACCTGCATGCAAAAGTCAGGAAACCAAAGAGTCGATTTTAAGGAAGATTCTAGAATGATGACTCAATATAAAATAATGGGACTGGAAGAGATCTGAGGAATACTCTGGTGCTGGACCCCCTACCTATTTTGCTAAGAACGGTTTTCTCTTCTACTGAAAGATTTTTTTCTCTAACTGCATTTTTAACCTTCAAATGTTAACTCCACAATTAACACATGAGTCCTGGGGTGCCTGGGTGGCTCAGTGGGTTAAGCCTCTGCCTTCGGCTCAGGTCATGATCTCAGGGTCCTGGGATCAAGCCCCGCATCGGGCTCTCTGCTCAGCAGGGAGCCTGCTTCCTCCTCTCTCCCTGCCTGCCTCTCTGCCTACTTGTGATCTCTCTCTGTCAAATAAATAAATAAAATCTTTAAAAAAAACAAAAAACAAAAAAACACATGAGTCCTTTCTTTAAAAAAATGTCTTGCACATCACCAATAAAGCTAAAATTCTCTTGATCACTACCCTCCACCCTGGTTCCCACACCTGTGAGGTAACTGCTGTTAAAAGCTGCCCTGTATTTTCTATCTATGTATTTGTACGTGCATTCATAGCCTGAGGAGATGAAATGATTCTAATCTTTCTTTTCTTCAACAATAGTCCAACAAACAGGCTTGTTCACACCTTCTTTGGCACAGGTGTGTTTTTCCAGGGCCGACTCCCAGAAGGAGAGTTGCTGGCTATGGATACTTTCATTTTGGTTTTCCTAGGGGCAACCAAACTGCCCTCCAACCTGCCTCTACCCATTTTTATTCTAAATGGCAGTTCCTGGAGAGAATCATTTCCCTACAACCTGCCAGCACCTGAGACTAGGAAACTCCATCAATCTGATGTACCAACACATTTATTAAAAAAAAATAATGATAAAAGCACTAACCAGTCAGCACTCATTATATGCCAGCATGGTTGGGTAATTCACAAATATCCTCATTCATTCAGTCAGCACACATCCACTAAGACTGAGAACAGGACAGGCCCTGTGCTGGACAAACAAAGACAGTACGTTATGGTCACCACCTTCAGGAAACTCAGAGTGATAAATATAAAGAAAAAGTTATCAGAATTGAAAACAAGCACTCAAACAAAAACTTGCACACAAATATTCGCAGAGGTATTATTCCCTATAGCCAAAGGGTACCCTCGTTGGCAGCCACTCTTGCCCTCCATCATTCCACTCCAGCCCCACTTGTTCTCGACTGCCTGAAGTATTCCAGCCTTGGGGCCTTGGCACCTGTCGGTCTCTCCTCCTGGAACACTCCCCCCAAGTGTCCCCATGGCTCACTCCTTTACTTTCTTAGTCTTTGCTAAAACTACTCAGTGAGGCCTTCCCAGGCTATCCTTAGGACTTAGCACCATCTGAAATAATAATATACTGAACTTACGGATTTCATTTATTGTCTGTCTCTCCATTAGAATGTCAGCTACATGAGGGGCAGCAGTTTTGTCTGCGATTTCCACTGCGGTATCCCCAATGTTATTAACAGTTGCTGGCCATCGCAGGCACTCGGCAAATGCTTGTCAATGGAATAAAGAGATCCAGGGGTTGCTTTGTGCCAGGTGCTTATGCTGACTCCTTTAGTCCTGACCCCTCCAACTGTGAGGTAGGTACCACCCGTATTTCCCTTTTAGGGTTAAGTAACTTGTCCAGTGTCAACGTAAATGTCAAAGTGAGGATGATTAAGGTAAGATCTTTTGACCTCAACTAATTCAGAATTTACTGAGAGTAACAAAGAGATAAATGATACGATGACACTGTGAGGGAGCCCTCATTAGAACCTACTGGAAGCCTAGGGGACACAGTGAGTACCTTCACCTGGAGAATGGGTTATGGGGAGAGTCAGGGAAACACTCCCAGAGGAGGAAGGGATATTTAAGCTTGGTTTTGAAGGATGTGAAGGAGTTAGGTCAACACCTCATTCCAGGCAAAAGCTTGGAAAGGCAAGGGCTGCTGCCTTGTGGAATGGTGTTGAATACCTGTGCTAAAATCACAAGATGCCAGGGGCGCCTGGGTGGCTCAGTCAGGTAAGTGTCCGACTCTTAATTTCAACTCAGGCCATGATCTCAAGGTTGTGAGCTGGAACCCTGCATCAGGCTGGGTGTGGAACCTGCTTAAGATTCTCTCTCCCTAAAAAAAAAAAAAAAAAAAAAAAAAAAAAAGATTCTCTCTCCCTCTGTCCCCCCTGCCCCAACCCCGCTCTCTAAAAAAATTAAAACCTTAAAAAACAAAACAAAACCCACACCACCAGATGCCAAAGAAGATACACGAATGACCAATAAACACAGAAAAAGATGTTCATCATCATTGGCCATCTGGGAATGCAAATCACAACCACAATTAGATACCAGGTCACATCCACCAGGATACCAGTAAAGATGGACAAGTGTTGGTGAGGATGTAGAGAAATCAGAACCCTCACTTACTGCTGATGGGAATGGAAAATGGTACAGCCACTGTGGAAAAGTCTGGCGATTCCTCAAAAGGTTAAACTTTGAGTTACCTTATAACCCAGCAATCCTAGTCCTCGGTATCTCCCAAGAGAAATGAAAACATATGTCCATCCCAAACTTGTACATGCATATTTATAACAGTCAAAAATATCCATTAACTGATGAATAGATAAAATGTGGTATATCCATAAAATGGAGTATTATCAGTTTCTTAAAGTAATGAAGTATTGGGGCACCTGGGTGGCTCAGTCAGTTAAGCATCCAACTCTTGATTTGGGCTCAGGTCATGATCTCAGGGTTGTGCGATCAAGCCCCACGTCAGGCTCTACCCTGGGAGTGGAGCCTGCTTAAGATTCTCTCTTTCAGGGAGCCTAGGTGGCTTAGTTGGTTAAGCATCTGCCTTCCACTCAGGTCATGATCTCAGGATCCTGGGATCAAGCTCCAAGTAGGGCTCCCTGCTCAAGAGGGAATCTGCTTCTCTCTCTGCCTCTGCCTTTCATTCTGCTCATGTGCTCTCTCAAATGAATAAAATCTTAAAAAAAAGATTCTCTTTCTCCATCTTAAAAAAAAAAAAGGAATAAAGAATTGACATATGTTACAAAATGGATGAACCTTGAAAGCCAGATAAAGGACCATCTATGACATTATTACATTCATATGAAATGTCCAGAATAGGAAAGACAAATCTAGAGACAGAAAGCAGATTAGTGGTTGCCTGGGGGAAGGGGGGAACAGGGAGTGGGTGCTAATGGATAGGGGATATGGGGTTTCTTTGGGGAATGATGAAAATGTTCCAAAATTAGATTGTGGTGATGGCTGCACAAGTCTGTGAATGTATTAAAAACCACTGAATTGTACACTGTAATAAATGGAGGTGCATTATACAATACCTCAAAATAAAGCCAATCAACCAACCAACCAGGGATGGCAGGAAGGGGTTGAGAGGGCAGAAGTGAGGTTACGGAGGTGGGCAGGGGCCAGGCTCAGTCCTCGAGAGCAGGGGCTAGGCAGGGGAGTTTCCAAAGATAGCATCATGCTTTCCTCTGGGGACAAGTAAAACTGGCATGGGAAGAAGACTGGAGTTAAAACGCTCCAGTCGGCTGTGAGGCCATCAGGGGCTCCCTGAGAAATGTAGCTGGGCATGGGGGTCAGACGGAGAGGGACTCTAAGAGCACAGCAGGGTGGGATACTACAAAATTCTCTTTTGTAGAATCACACTCACCTGTGCTCCCTCCCCAGCCTCACTCCCTGTAATCAACACCAGCATCTCAGGGGAGAGGCAGTGATGTCATTGGTGAGGGAGGAAAAGGTCCAGGCTGGGTTGTGGTGGAGACAGTTGCCAGGAAGATGGTTTCTCTGGGGACCAGGTGAAAGCCACCAGAAGTGGGGGGTAGAGTGGCTTTGACTCTGAGAACCAGAAACCAATCACAGCCCCTACCTGCCTCTAGGTATCATTTCTGGACGTTTATTATGTGCTGGGCTGTTTGCAGTGCTTTACCTGCACTGGCTCCCAACTTTATGAGGTGGGAACTGTTCATGACCCCATTTTACAGATAAGTAAACTAAGTCAAGAGAACTTCAGTAACTTACCCAAAGTCACACAGGTAGTCAGTACCGACCCAGGCTGTCCAATCCCAGAGCTGAGCTAACTACTCATGAGCGTCTCCAACATGACTTTTCCACCCCATCCCCCATCACGTGCTGTGTCTAGTACCCCCTTCCCACTCTCTAAGGACAGCTTGGGCATGTCTGTCACCTTCCAGACTTGTGTAGGTTTCACTCTGAATCCAATTCAGTGTTGTCACCTTCTCCAGCTGCAGGTGAGACTCCTGAAGGCTCAGAGTGAAGGGGGGGATCAGCTGCTCTTTCCTGTCCCTGCCGGTGGAATCTGTTCCCGCTCTGGGTGGGGGCAGGCAGAGAAGGGCAAAGGGCTCTTGAACTGAAATTGGGGCTCTGCTGGTGCTGACCCAGTGCTCTCCAGGGGCAGTCCCCACATGTGGGGGGGGCACCTGGGAACCTTGGGGGCCTATGAGGTTTTCCCATTACGGCCCACTGCCTCTGCCTCTTTCTCTCTTGCTCCCCTCAGCTCCCCACCATGACTGGCCATCCCAGGAGTGCTGGCAGGGTTCAGGTCCTGCTACCTTCCTCTGTGCTCAAGCCACCCCGTGCGAACTATACACGTGCGGCCCGCCCCATGGCAGGGGCTCTCCACTTCTCTTCCCCCATTTGGAAGGATGAGCTGGTTGGCTTTGAGAAAGGGAAAGCAGCCCTGGCAGCCAGGTCCTGGCATGCTCCAGTCAGATATAACAACTCTAGAGGATACCAACGTCAGGTAGGGCCACTCTGACTGTGGTGGACCAAGACAAAATAAGGCCATTGTGGAATCATGTTTCAACGCAAACAAAAGCATAAACGTTGTCCAAAGCATAAAAATGACCAAACCCCCCTTCCTGGCTCAGAGCTAACGAGTGCTTCTCACGTTAACCACAGCATTAGCTCTGCTCATTCCTCTTGGCTCTAGATAAGATAAAGATAGCCAGTCCCAACTTGCCTCTGCTGAACCCTCCCCAAAGTTACCAAACTTAACCCAGCTGCCACAGTAAGTCCTCCTTAATACCCACTTCTTGAGATACCCTGAGAGCCCCAATGGTGGGTAGCTCCTTAGCTGCAACAGCAAGAAACCCAAGTTGTTCAACTCCATGTGTTCCTGGTGGCCTCTGGCTGGAGGCACGGACAGCTGATAAGGGACAGACAGGGTAATGAGACACCACCCCCTCTCTGGCAGGCACCCAACCCTCAAGGACAATTCCTGAGACCTCCTTCCCTGCTCCCCCACAACCTCAAGGACAATTCCTGAGACCTCCTTCCTTGCTCCCCCACAAACACAGCCCTCTTGACTTTACATCACGGGATTGGGTCTGAACAAGGCCCTGCTTCTCCTGAAACTTGATCAGTCCAGCAGGGAGGGGTGTGGTCCAAATTCTCAGCAACTCCGGAATGAGGAGTACTTGGTTCCTTTTGTTCTCTGCTCCCGGCAAAGAGGATTACAGATCTGAGGGTGGGGGGAAATCACTGAACCGAAGGTCAGGGACGACCCGCAGCCTGAGAGTCTATCCACACTCATGGTTTGTTAGGGTTTCTATCAATTACTCGTGAACCTTTTAAAACTTGGATCTTAAAGAAAATGCTGGATTTTCAACTTCTGTACAATCAGGAGCTCTGCACCGCTGGGCCAGCACTGCTACCCAGCAAGTTGGGCCACCCCTGAGCCACACCCGTGCCTTCTGGGTGCCAGGGGCTTTGCTGGCCTCTCCTTGACACAAGGCCTTTGGGTTTACAGAGGTGGCTTACTCGCTGAGCTAGCAACTGTTCCAGGTCTTTTCATGTATTCTCTCTTTGGTCCTCATCCACTGCCCTCTGAGGGTAGCTACTGTCCCCACTTTAGCGACAAGGCCACTGGAGGACACGGAGGTACAGTACATTATCTTGCCAGAGCTCACACTGCAGTAAGTGATGGTATCCTGAGCTCTGGGCACTATGTGGTCAATTACCTTCAGTTTGCCTGGTCCTTTTCCTATAGCTAGTCCCGGTGGGCACGGGCAGAGGCACCCTAGGACTGACCCTAGCCTTCATGTCCTAGATGAGAAAACAGGCTCCCAAAGGGAGGTATGGTAGGCTGGATATTGGCTTTCCAAAGAGATTCACATCCTAGTGCCCAAAACCTGTGAATGTATTACATGGTAAAGGGGGTTTGCGGATGTGATTAAATTGAGGATCTTGTGATGAAGACATTATCCTGGACGATCTGGGTGAGCCCCAACGTAACCATAAGGGCCTTGGTAAGTGGTAGGGCAAGAAGATCAAAGGAGAAAACAGGAGAGGAGATGATGGAAGCAAAGGTCAGAGTGATGCAAAAAGGGCCATGAGCCCAGGAGCACAGGCGCCTCTGGAAAAGGCAAGAAAATGGATTCTCCCCTCCAGGCACCAGAAGGAACACAGCCCTGTGAACCTGTTAGACCTGCAGTCTTCAGAACGAAAAGAGAATAAATATGTGTTGATCTAGGCCACTAAGTTTACGATGGTATGTTCCAGCAGCCATAGGAAACCAATACAAAAGATGACCGAGGTGCTGGTGCTGGTGCAGCAGCGCGGGGCCTGCCTAGGCTGGAAGAGCTGTGGCCGCCTCTGCCCAGTGACACACAGCAGGATCGAGGGAAGGGCTCTGGAGCTACTGGGCCACGTGGCAGATCGATGCTGTACATGCCTGGCCTCTACAGTGCCCTTTCCCCAGCTGGGATGGCCTTGGCCTTCCTGCCCTTGTTTGCTAGAACGTCCACCTCCAATGCCTGCCCCCACCCCACCACCACCTGCATGACCCAGGTACCTGCCCTAGCGCCTCTTCAGAAAGAATCTAGGTCCATCTGATGCAAACTCTGTCTCTTTTCCATCATGCCAGGCTGTCACCTTGATTGGGAAACCACTGAGGGGTGGCTGGTGAGGGGGGCCTCCACTGGGGTAGGGGAGATGGGGAGGAGCAGGTCAAAATCAATAGATTTGGCAACTGTGAGCTGCAGCAAACCTGGGGTGAAGGTCTGGATGAGGTGGCCTCCCACCGGGCTATGCCCTAGGCTGGGGGTCAGGGACCTCATAGATCTGAGGGAAAACAAGCTCTCCCTGGGGCTTGTAGGGCCTTGGAAGCTGTGCAGTATTTCGGAGGCCTGGGCTCTAACTAGCACTGTAATTGTGCGCCTCTTGGGACCTCAGTCTTGCCCCCTACAAGACAAGCAGGTTCACTTCTGCAATCTGAGGCCCCTTCTCAGCACTGATTCTCAGATATTTAGGGTCCTGCACAGGTGGCTGCTCTCCAGCCTCCCCCTCACCCCCCGCTGTGCTGGGACCTCTTCCCAATTCAGGGCTCTACGGCCGTGCTAACCAGGAACTGTTGTCAGGTAAGCTGGGGCCCCCAGAGAATCCCCCTCCACTCCCCCTCCCCATCAAAGAGTCAGGGTGATGCAACCTGCCTGCAATAGCCACCTCACTCCCAAAGCCTGGCTCCTCCGCATTGAAAATGAGTCCCCAAGCCCCACCCATGCTCCCAGCTCAGGAGTTGAAGAAACTCTGAAGGAACCCTGGAAGACTCTGCAAGCTGAGGGAGGCAGAGGCATTTGAGTCCTGGAAGTGCCATGGGTCTGGGTCAAGAGTAGGCACAGAAGGCTCAGGGTGCCAAGACCTGGGCTCAAAGGGAGCCACTGATGACCCACCACCCACAAATCAGGATATACCAGGAAAGGCTAGGGACCTTCCTACTGAGTGGGTGCAAAATGGCACCCACTCAGTAGGAATCAGTCAAGCTGCTTGGGTGGGGCAGCTGGCACCAGGGCTGAACAGGGTGAGATCCAACAGCTAGAGAGAGTAAAAGGTGCAAGGGGCTGGGACAGGAGGACCAGGGTCCCTGCCCCAACGTCTCGTCAGTCAGCATATGTGGCATGTAGCTGGCAACAGGATTCCCACACTAAGCAAGTTCATTTCCAGTTACTAAAAAATATTCCTGGCCACCCTCTCAAGAACTCATAATCTCAGTCTATGAGACAAAACCAAATTGAGGGGTATTACATAGAATAACCAACCAGCACTCTTCAAAGCTGCCAAGGTCATGAAAACCTAGCAAAGTCTGAGAAACCGCTGCAGACACCAGAGGAGGCTAAGGAGACATGATGACTAAATGTGACATGGCATCCTGGAACAAAAAAACAGCATTAAAAACAACTAGTGAAATCAGAACAAAGCATGCACTTTAAAAGCCCATACCGATGTTCGTTCTTCAGTTGTGACAAATGTACCACAGTAATGTAAGAGGTCAACAATGGGGAAAACTGGATGAGGGGTATATGGGAACTCTCTGTACTATCTCTGTAACCTTTCTGTAAATATAAAATTATTCCAAAATAAAAACTTAATTAAAAAAAGACCTTGTTCACGTTCACATACTAAAACATCTTTTCAGAAGTCCACCCAAGAAGCAAGCACTGTTGGGGCACCTGGGTGGCTCAGTGGGTTAAAGCCTCTGCCTTCAGCTCAGGTCATGATCTCGGGGTCCTGGGATCGAGCCCCGCATCAGGCTCCTCCTATCTCTCTGCCTGCCTCTCTGCCTACTTGTGATCTCTCTCTCTGTCAAATAAATAAATACAAATCTTAAAAAAAAAAAAAGGCAGCAGCAAGCACTGTTAACCGCCATGTATATTGCTACGTTTCTATTAACTCCACACTTTATTCTGGTACTATTCGTGCAAACTGAGGCACAAGGAAGTAAGAGAAATTGCCAGCAAGCTAATATGTGGGGTAGAGTCAAGGTCTGAACCCAACAACCTGGTGCTAGAATCTGTGCTTAACTGCTACTCTATGCCGCCTAGGTAATAACTTAGCCCCTATAGGTCAAGTCCTCAAATTCTGGCAGAGTGGACAGTAAGTGCTCTAAGTGAAAGGAATCAGATCCTAAGGACTTCCTGCATGCAACAGAGCCTGCATATCTTCATGCCCAGAAAACTCTCAAGATAAGGGTTCCTCCACCTCCTCTGGATCTCATAACCACCACATTTGATGTTAAGTTGAACTCCAGGTGTCCTCCTGTGGACAGATGCCAAGGTGGGAAATGGAGGGGTTTCTGAAGCAAAGATCCACACCTACTTGGGCTACTGGAAGGCCTAGTGCACAGGGAGGGAATGGTCAGGAAGGCCTCTCTCTTTTAGTAAAGGGCAGTGCAGATCTCCCTATTTCGGGCAGGGTTGGTAAACTCATCCAGTGGGGGGCAGCTGAAGCAGAGGACCTTCTGAAAGGAATTCTGGATGAGTGCTGAGAATCAGGGCTCATGGAAGGTGGGCAGAGGATGGAGAAAGAGTCAGGGTGATGATGTCTTTTTCCCTGCAACCGCGCACCGCCAATTCCGCTGAGCGTCCATCATCTGGAACCGGGAAGGGTGGGGATGGCTGGCAATTAACTGACACCTTGAAGGAGTGAAGACGACACAAGAATGACCTACGAGCAGGTGTTGGATGGTCCAACGTCTGGGGCTCTTGGCAGGGCAGGAGGAAGAGGTGAGACTGAACCCCGGACTGGACCCCCAGGAAGGGGCAGGGTTATTAAAAATAAAATACGTCGAAGGGGCATGTAAGAGCACGGCTCTGGGTTTCACGGGCATCGAATTATTTGATTCTCACCAGACAGAGTTGATTATTTTCATTTTGTAGGTAGTTCCCGATCTACGAGACTACAGAACTTATTTGCCACCGTCGCAGGTCGGAGATTTGAACGGCGCGCGCGGTCTCATTGTGACTCAGACCAGAGTCTAATCCACAAAAAGGGTTCTCAGCGTGGGGCGGCGGTTGGGGGATGGAGACCAGCATGTGGCTGGCCGGAAATTCGGGAGGCAGGGCGAAAGAAACGAAAAGTGAACTGGTGCGGGTCTCAGAGAAAAAGAGGGACCGAATCCCCAGAATCGGGGGGTGGGGAGTAGGACCTCAGAGTCAGAGAGGCAGAGATCAGGACCCCAGAGTCAGAGGAAGCAAAGGGCCACCCACCCCGGATCAGGAGGAGGGGGCCGGAACCCCCGGGCTAGGAACGAAGACGGGGCTGGATCCCCAAGTCAGAGAGAAAATGGCCGAACTTTTGGGGTCGGGAGGAGGAGGGGACTGGATCCCAGGATCCCCGAGAGGAAGGGGCTAGACCCGCCTCCCGGTTGGAGCCTCGCGGGGCGGGGCGCGGAAGGATCCGGGCGGGCCGTGCTGCGCCACCCCCGGTATATCTGTCCCGAGTCCCCGGGGCCGCCTCATTCCCCGTCCTCAGATCACAATCTCTCCTCAGGCTACCGAGACGCCCTCTCCGCCCGCGTAACCCCGGCTATGGCTCTGTAGCCGCGACCCCTCTGTGTCCCGGCCCGTTTCCGCGCTCACCGCGCTTGCGCTCTTCTCTACCGTCTTCTTTTCTTCAGCGGAGGCCGCCGCCGCCGCCTCTCCTTTCCGCAGCCATGGAGTGAGTAACCGCTCGCCCCTCCCTCTCCAACCGCCTTTCCCGCCCTTTCGAAGCTCGCGGCCTTCACGACCAGTCTGGGGGGTGGGGTGGGGAGACGAGAGTGAGGAATCACGGTCGCGCAGGCGCAGAAGAGGAAAGACGCGCCGTTGGCACGTGGCTGAGCATGCGCATTCGGCCCGATGGGGGGGAAGGGTGCGTTCTACGGAAGAATGTTGGCGTTTGAAGATGGTCTGCTTGCAGTTGCGCCTGCGCACTAGCCCCAAGGGGGGGGGGCAACGAGTCTGTCCGCGAGCCGTTGCTCACGTGCACAAGCCCACCAGAGCCCGTATTTTTCTGTGACGGGCGGACAGTAAGCAGCCGCACATGCGCACTGACTCCCCCAAACCCCCCGTAGGTGTGAGAGAGCAGTTGGATCGGTAGCGGAGCATGCGCTTTGGCCCTGGGCGAGAGAGCCGCGTGTGGAAGGGTCGGGATAGGGGCGCGGTTCTCCGCCGCCTCCCTCCACTCTCCCGGCTCCACATTGCGCAAGCGCATACCACAATTTACGTTTCATTCTGCTGGGGTGGTGGGTGGGGGCTGACTTAGATTGACGGGGCGGAAGGCGAGGCTTAGAGGCTACCGGTTAAGAAGGGGGTGGAACTGGGAAAACGGCGGCCGAGAAGGGTGGGGCTTGGGGGTGGAGCCTATTACGAGAGGGGGCGTGGTCAAGTCACTTTAACTGAAGGGTGGGGTTTCGCTCGGAGAAAAGGCGGGGCCTCTGGGCATTCATAGGGAAGGGGTGGGGTTAAGGTAAATAGGGGCGAGACTTGGGCGCGACTGGGGGGGGTCATCGCAAATTTCAAAGGAAACCGTGGGACTTGGTAGATAAACCACGTTAATGGAGGGGGAGGGCTGGGGGAATTCCCCTGAGAACTGATTTGAGCTGGCCTCTTGGGAGGAGGTGGAGCCTAAAGAAAATGCTTAGAGGAAGGGGGGTGTGGCTGGAAGAAAATTCTCCTGGGATTCAGTTTTTTATGAAGTGGAATATTGTGGGAAGGGTGCGGGAGCTTAAGGAAATTCCCCTGGGAGACCATTAATTAGGTTTCTTCCACTCTGAAGGAGTGGGGCTTGGGAATTCTAAAGAAAAGTAACTGGGACCTAAAAAGAATTCCCTTGGGAGTGTGTGGGGCTCAGAGATTTGGGGGAGAGAAAGCATAGATTTAGATAGATTTAGATTTAGATAGGGCAAGGTGCAGTCTCAAGCCCAGTTGGAAGGGGAAGGGAGGACCCTGGGGACATGGAGGTGTGGCTTGGTTTCTCTGCGACTTTGGCGGTGGATGAGGATGGCCTCTGACACCACCTTCTTTTGTCTCACTTGTAGGTCTTCCACTTTCACCTTGGTGCCTGTCTTTGCCCAGCTGAGCAACCTCCAGAGCCTCCTTCCAGCTGTTGGTTCAGCCTTCTTCATTGCCACCCCTGCCCAGAGCCTGTGCTGCAGCCATGTCACTCCTGGCGACCCTGGGGCTGGAGCTGGACAGGGCCCTGCTCCCAGCTAGCGGACTGGGCTGGCTCGTAGACTATGGGAAACTCCCCCTGGCGCCTGCCCCCCTGGGCCCCTATGAAATCCTTGGGGGAGCCCTGGAGGGCGGGCTCCCAGGGGGAGGAGAGCCCCTGGCAGGTAAGGGCAGGTGGGGAATGGAGGTGGGGCATGGGGGCAGGGGAGAAGAATTCAGTGATTCGTTCAATAAATATTTATTGAGTACCTGCAATGTGCCGGGGGCTGCTTTAGGTGCTGGGGGATACAGATGAGACAAGACTGACATAATCCCTGCCCTCCTTGAACTCACACTCTATTGGGGAGGCAGACAAAAGACAAATCAGGTGATGATGGGTTGGGATAAGTGGGAAACGCTTAGTAGCGTAGCTGAAGAAATGAAAACAGCATCCTTGTTTAGAGAGGGTAGCCAGGAAACACATAGGTAACACTTTGGCTGAGACCTAAAGGCTGGAAAGGAATAAGCCATGAAAAGACCCAAGGAAAGAGCTTTTCAGATAGAGGAAACAGCATCCCAAAAGGCTCTGGGGCAGAAGTTACTTTATTCATTAGTGTATCCCAAATGCTTGGCACATAGTGGGTTCTCAATAATTAAAGATGAAACAGGCTGTGTTGTGTGTGCGGTCTAGTTTGCCTTTTAAGAATAGAGAGTAAATTAGAAATTAGAGGCATAGAGTAATCAGTAAAGTGAATGTTGGAATGGTTGAAGAAATGTCTGGTTGACTTTTGTTGTTTGGGTCATTGGTTGGTTGACTGATGCATTCAGTTCGTTGATTGGCCAACTGGTGGTTAAGTTGGTTCACTGGGTAGTTGATTGGTTGGTTAACTGGTTGGTTAGATGTTTGATTTGTTGGTTGGTTTGTTGAATGGTGTGATGATTCATCTATTGGTTGGTTGATTGATTGGCTGCTTGCAGGTGTGCATGAGCACCAGGTTGGGTGGAAGACCAGGAACTCAAGGACATTTGTGTCCCTCCTCCAATCCTCCAGGTGACGGCTTCTCTGACTGGATGACTGAGCGGGTGGACTTTACAGCCCTCCTGCCCCTGGAACCCCCCTTGCCCACAGGTGCCCTCCCCCCACCTTCCCCACCCCCACCTGACCTGGAAGCCATGGCCTCTCTCCTCAAGAAGGAGCTGGAACAGATGGAAGACTTCTTCCTCGATGCCCCACTCCTCCCACCATCCTCCCCACCACCGCAGCCACCACCCTCTGTGCCCTCCCTCCCTCTCCCCCTCCCCACCTTTGACCTCCCCCAGCCCCCTGCCCTGGATACCCTTGACTTGCTGGCCATCTACTGCCGCAGCGAGGCCGGGCAGGGAGACTCGGGGTTGGCCCCCCTGCCCCCACCACAGCAGCCCCCTCCCCCTCCGCCCTCCCGCCCGGCCCCCTACCCCAATCCTGCCACCACCCGAGGCGATCGCAAGCAAAAGAAGAGAGACCAGAACAAGTCAGCAGCTCTGAGGTACCGCCAGAGGAAGCGGGCAGAGGGCGAGGCCCTGGAGGGCGAGTGCCAGGGGCTGGAGGCACGCAACCGGGAGCTGAGGGAGAGGGCTGAGTCGGTGGAGCGCGAGATCCAGTATGTCAAGGATTTGCTCATCGAGGTGTACAAGGCTCGAAGCCAGAGGACCCGGAGCAGCTAGAGGAGCAGGGGCTTTGGGCTAGAGGGGGCACTGGTCTCCAGCTCCAGCTCGCTTCTGTTTCTGGGGCTGAGGTAGGAGGGTCCCTCCATCATCCCCGTCTGTCTGTCCCCCCCCCCCACTTTTTGTCTCCTCTCCTGTCCATTTCTGAATCTGCTCCCCTTCTCCTTCCCCAGAATCATAGAGTGTTTGGCCTTAAGTCAACATCTCCACTCCTCAAGTAACAGCTGAGGGCCAGGGCCCGCAGGGAATTTGGGGAGCAGGGGAGAGCTTGCAAACCTGGCCTCTCAGATGGAAGTGAGGCCAGGAAGCGATGCAGAATGAAGGTGCAACTGAGGACAGGAGAGCCAGCTGGGGACGTGAGGCGGGAAGGTTTCAGGAATGGTACCCCACTAACAATATAAGCAAAAACCACGCCAAGTGCCCTTGGGGAAGTGTATTTGGGCTAGAAGCCAAAAGGCGGCCAAGTTCACAGAGCAGGTGAATATGCAGGTAGACGGGGAGGTGGGCAGGGTGGGGGATGGCCATAATTGGTGACTGGGTGTTCATTTTAGCTCTGGGAGGGAATCAGTGTTTGTGAAGGTGTTGGGGGAGGGGCTGCATCTAGGGGAGGGAGGGCAGGGACTGATCCTTTTGGTGATTTGTGAAATAAAATGAAGAATTTCCTCTGATCTGTGTGTCTTTGTCTTGGAGAGGAGAAGTTGGAGAGAGAGCAGTCTCAGGCCAAAGATGATACTAACAGTAGACAGAACAGATAATACTTAAGTTAAGCGTGCACTCTTGGCATGTGGCCAAGGCCCAGATGGGGTGATTGGACTGGTAAAGACACAAGACCCACTTTTAGGTCCAGACCTTTTTTTTTTTTTTTTTAAAGATTTTATTTTAGGAGTGCCTGCCTTGGCTTAGGTCATGATCCTGGAATCCTGGGATTAAGCCCTGAGTTAACCTCTCTATTTGGTGGGGAGTCTGCTTCTCCTTCTGCCCCTCACCCTACTCTTGTGCTCTCTCTTGCTCTTGCTCTCAAAAATGATTTTATTTATTTGAGAGTGAGAGCGCGTGCTCAAGCAGGGTGGGAGGGAAGGAGGGAGAGGAACAAGCAGACCCCATGCCGAGCGTGGGGCCCAACGCAGGGCTCGATCTCATGACCCCGAGATCATGACCTGAGCTGGAACCAAGAGTTGGTTGCTCTACTGACTGAGCCCCCCCAAGCGCCCCAGGTCCAGACCATTTCTTACTTACATAGACAGCAAAAGAGAGTAGCCAAAGGTTCCAGCTCCTTGTGGCTCTTGTCGCACACACCAAAAATGACCACCCTGAAACAAAAGGGCCCGGACACTGCAGCCAGAGTCCTGGGGTACCCCTGCTGAGGAGCCAGCTGTCTGATGAAAGCCTCCCAGGGGAAGTTAGGGGGGTCAGTGAGAATATGGCCTGGAAGCCACAATGGAGATGATCCCATATATCTATTTGCTGAGGGCTTACCATGTGTCAAGTGCTATTTTAAGCCCTTTGTGTAGTTATTTCAGTGAATGCAAGAGGATGGCACTTTTATTTTTTTTTTATTATTTTTTTTAAAGATTTTATTTATTTGCGAGAGAGATCACAAGTAGGCAGAGAGGCAGGCAGACAGAGGGGGAAGCAGGCTCCCCGCTGAGCAGAGAGCCCGATGCGGGGCTCGATCCCAGGACCCTGAGATCATGACCTGAGCTGAAGGCAGAGGCTTTAACTCACTGAGCCACCCAGGCGCCCCAGGATGGCACTTTTAGCTAAGAGCCTCAAGCATGCATTTTTATCTCTGCAGTCTCTACCAGTCACTAATTGGGATGGGAAGGGATGGGCACACAGTGTGAACAAAGTCATGTTCTCTGCCACCATGGAACCTAGTTCTGGCTGGGGAGACAGATTATGTAACTTGAGCCAGTGTATCATTTATAAATGCTTTGGGCTGCAATGAACAGCAGACCTGATCATCAGGATACACATAAGAGGTTAATATGTCTCTTACAAATCTAGAGGGAGGGGCTGCTG
>CM052888.1:45290224-45330151 GCA_028534135.1 Potos flavus
CCAGAGCAAACCTTCTCGGTGTCCCGGAGGCGCTGTGTTGGCGGGACTCGGCCGCCAGGTGGCGCGTGTGCCCCGCCGCAAGTCGGTTCTGGTCAGACGGAGACCAGAACCGGCCGGATCCCGTTTGGTGGGGCTGGAGACCCTGGCTAGGAATCCAGCTCCCCGAGCAGAGCACGGCAGGAGCGCTCGGGCGGTCAGGAAGGGATGCGGCCATCCTGAGCCTCACACCTCCGTTCATTCTGCAATGATCATCCATACCTCCCTCTGTGCGCTGGACGGAGTCCCCGCTCCCAGAGTTTGCATCCAGGAGAGGAGGACAGAGGAGAACCGACAGTTGCGACCCCGCCAGTTCGGGGATGCCTCCCCGCCTAGGGCTTAGAGACAGACGAGTGTGGGGCGGGACAGCCCCAGGTAGAATCCCATCCCGCCCCCAGATGGCTGTGTGACCTTGGGCAGCTTGCTTAACCTCTCTGGGCCTCAGTTTTCTCTGCTATAAAATGGGAACATAGTGCCCACGGCACAGCGTTGTCCGGAGCATGAAAGGAGTTAATATTTGTAAAGCACTTAGAAGGGGCTTGGTATATCTTTAAACCAATTGTTACAAATTCCCATTTGTAAGAGAAACTGAGCACCAGAGAGGGTAATGAATCTCCAAAGTCACATTTCTAAGCTCTAGGAGGATCTCTGAGTTGGGTTCAGTGATTCTGATTACCAGCCCAGAGGCTTTTCCTCCGCATTACACTTGCAGGGGTAAAAACCCAGCTCCCTTTGCATGGCGGAGGGCAGGCAGATCCCAGAGTGAAATCCTCCAGCCGAGACCAGGGCCCAGCCCCATGGGGGGCCAGGGCCAGGCATGGAACCAGAGTGAGACGCTGTGTCTGGGTCAGTGGAATAGCTCAGCAGGTAGACAAATCTCTTTCATATAATGAACTACGTCCTGGGATCGAGCCCCATGTTGGGCTCCCTGCTCCGCGGAGAGCCTGCTTCTCCTTCTCCCTCTGCTGCTCCCCCTGCTTGTACTCTGTCAAATAAATAAATAAAATCTAAAAACAAAACCAAACAAACAAAAAAAAACACAGAGGAAAAGTGAGGTGAGCTGGCCAGCAGCAGTCATGGAGACGCCCTGCCTTTTCAGTGCAGAATTGTGAGGAATTCTGGAGCCAGGTTGGGCGTGGCATCAGCCCTCCCGCAAGAGAAGGGATCTAATGAGGCCAGAATGAATCGGCCGAGGCAGGAACAGGTACCCCGAGGGCCCCGTCTTCTGCATCTGCTGCTCCCTGGTCTTGCCCTGAATGTTCAGCTATGACTTCACGCGGAGCTCCCGATGACCATCCGACCAAGCATCCTGGTTCCCCCCCTCCCCACTCCCCTCCATACTCCATTCTCGTCCTCCCCAGAACCTCAGAATGTGAGTTATTTGGAAAGAGTCATCACAGACGTAATTGGTTCAGATGATGTCCCACTGCGGTAGGACCTACTGGTGTATTTACAAGAAGAAAAAGAAACACAGAGACACACGTGCGGGGAGACACACCATGTGAAGACAGGGTCAGGGAGGGCAGCGATGACGCCACGGGCCAGGGGCTGCTGGCAACCACCAGAGGCTGGGAGGGGTGAAGAAGGAGCCTTCCCTAGAGCCTTCAGAGGGAACACAGCCCTGTCCCCACCATGATTCCAGACTTCCAGCTTCCAGAACGGAGAGAGAATACATTTCTATTGATTTAACCCCCACAGTGGGCGGCGCTTTGCAAGAATTTGTAAGAACATCGATGTACTGAGAAAGGGAAAATGAGATCCTGTCCAGGCAGTGCTCTTCTCTTGTGGGACAGAAACAATCTCGCAGAATGCAAACAATAGTCAATGGCCTTAATAAGGTAAGACAAAAAACAAAAAACCAAAAACCAAAAAACCACAAGTGCATTTCATAATTTTCTCTAAGTGAGAAAACAAAGTCATCGTACAAACCCTGAAGGTACAAATATCCCTCTCTCCTGCTTGTAGGTGTGACCTCTGACTCTTGAGTGGAATCATTTGTCCCTGTCTCTGGCAGACGTGGATTGACTGTCCCAGAGGGGAGGGACCATCTGTCTCACAGCCCTCAAGAAAGTCAGGCAGTGTGTTGTTGTAGAACAGATAATTCATCCTATCTCCTTGCCTATTTTATTTTATTTTTTATTTTTTAAAAGGTTTTATTTATTTTTGAGAGAGAGAGAGAGAGTGAGCAGGGGTTAGGGGCAGAGGGAGAAGGAGAAGCAGGCTCCCCGCCGAGCAGGGAGCCCGATGCGGGGCTCGATCCCAGGACGCTGGGATCATGACCTGAGCCGAAGGCAGACGCTTAACCGACTGAGCCACCCAGGCGCCCCTCCTTCCCTATTTTAAAGGGTCCTGGATAGAAGGGGGGAATCCCCGCCTGCCCCTCATCATTGAAATGGGCGTTGCCGTTCGTGGTAGGCTATGAATAATGCCCCCCAAAGACACTCAGGTCTTAATCCCCGGAACCTGTAAATGTTAATTTTTAGAGAACAAAAAGGACTTTGGGATTAAGTTGAGCATTCTGAGGTGGGGAGTTTACCCTGGGTGATCCAGGTGGGCCCCCGAATGTAACTCCAAACATTTGTTTTAATGCAATTAGCCAACACACAGTACATCATTTGCTTTGGGTGTGATGTTCAGTGATTCATCAGTCGCGTGTAACACCAGTGCCCATTACAACACGGGCCTCCTTAATGCCCATCCCCCACCCCAGACGTTCGTACAAGAGGGAAGCAAAGGGAGATTGGGACACAGAAGCGAAGGCCGGGGGACAGAAAAGCAGCTCAAAGCAGGGTCCGAGAGAGAAGAGGCCAGATGGCTGGCTTTGAAGATGGAGGAAGGGGCTGCGAGGCACGGAATGCAGTTCTAGAAGCTGGAAAAGGCCAGGGGATGGATATTGCCCTGGAGCCTCTCAAGGGCAAGGGGCGGGGAGGGGGGGTGTTAAACTTAAATGTCGTGACTAACACAAGACGAATGTATGCACTTACAGTTCTGGAATCCAAGAGTCTGAAGTGAGCCTCACGGGGCTGAAGGCGTCGGCGGGGTCGGTTCCTTCTGGAGGTTCTGGGGAGAATCCGTCCCTTGCTTCCTGATGTTCCCGGTGGCAAACTTGGGATTACATTTGGGTTCCACCTGGATGATCTCTCCATCCCAGGATCTTTAAGGCCCCGATACCCGCAGAGTCCCCTTTGCCTTGCAAACTCGCATATTCCCAGGCTCTGGGGATTAGGATGTGGACGTCTTTGGGGGCCACTATTCTCTTACATACACTGACTGCCTTCTTGAATCTCCGCCCAGGATCTGGCATTTTCTCCGATTCTGTCTGTGGGAGGGGCGAGAAAGAAACACTCAGCCCCGCCCCTTGGCCACCCGCTCCTTATCTCCCGGGGCGAGGTCCCATCTTGTCCTAGACGTCCGGCCTCTGCTCCTGTTCTGAGCCTCTCCCCGGCCTCAGCCCCCAGGAACCACCACAGCCACGACGGTGGGAGGAGTCTGGGGGAGTCACGTGCTGACCCCACCTGCGGGTCCCTAGCTGATGACGTGCCTGAGCTCAACAGGTGAATTCATTTTCATGCCCTGATCCCACCTGGGGCAGCTCCGGGACTCCAGGGTTCAAGGGCTGTGAGGGGCTCAGGATTCGGCTCTCCCCGGCCCAGCTCAGCCTGACAGGCACGTTCAGGTGTGGAGGTAGCCTTTCTAAGACTGGAAGAAACGAGTCTCGTGTGCAGAATGAGCCAGAAGCTGGGGACAGCCACTACTGGGCTTCCCTAATGAGCCAGCAGGCTCTGCGGGACTTCATATTTTCACTTCTAGAAGCACAATTTTCCTGCTTTTAAACACTTTAATGGGGCTCCCGTTGCTTGGGAAATAATGACCTAAATCCCTAATATGGTTCCCAAGATATGCATGGTCTCTCTCAATATTAGCTTCTGAGGTTGGTTTCAAATACCTAGCGTGGGACGCCTGGGTGGCTTAGTCGTTGAGCATCTACTTTTGGCTCAGGTCATGATCCCAGGGTCCTGAGATCGAGCCCTGTGTCGTGCTCCCTGCTCAGCAGGGAGTCTGCTTCTCCCTCTCCCTTTGCCCCTCCTCCCTGCTCTCTCTCTCTCTCTCTCAAATAAATAAATAAACTTTAAGGGGCGCCTGGGTGGCCCAGTGTGTTAAAGCCTCTGCCTTCAGCTCAGGTCATGATCTCAGGGTCCTGGGATCGAGCCCCGCATCGGGCTCCCTGCTCGGCGGGGAGCCTGCTTTCCCCGCCCCCACCCCCACCCCCCCGCATGCCTCTCTGCCTGCTTGTGATCTCTCTGTGTGTCAAGTAAATAAATAAAATCTTTAAAAAAATAAAAATAAAAATCTTTAAACGAATTTTCTATGTGTCAAATTCCATCGTTCACGGCACAATTCGCTTTGCCTTTCTTTAGGATTATGCGGCATCTCCTGCTCAACGACTTTTGAAAAAGAGCGTCTACCCACGAAATAGGCGCATTGTTCTCATTTCTTATTCCTTTCTTCAACACCGTACGGGATGATTCCATTTGTTCCCATGCTGGTATTTAGTGACGTTCATGTAAAAGAATAAAATTCTTCAGGGATTAAAATCGTTTTGGAAAGGTCATCATGGAAATGCTGCGGGAACTCTCCACTTCAAATCAGAAATTCTCTTTCTGCTCCAAGTAACGTCTCCTTTAAGAATAGCCTTGACAGAGGCGCCTGGGTGGCTGAGTCAATTAAGTGTCTGCCTTTGGCTCAGGTCAAGATCCCAGGGTCCTGGGTTGGAGCCCCTCTTCCCAGCTCTCTGCTCAGCAGGGAGTCTGCTTCTCCCTCTCCCTCTGTGCTCCCTTGCCCTCTCTCGCTCTCTCTCAAATAAATAAAATCTTAAAAATAAAAAAGAATAGCCTTGACATGTAAAGAGATAAATTTTCATCAATTCTTTAACACATTCAAGAGGTGGTTTTTTTTTTTTTTAAGATTTATTTACTTATTTGAGAGAGAGCACATGAGTGGGAGGGACAGAGGGAGAGGGAGAGAGAAAATCTCGAGCAGACTCCAGGGTGAGCTCAGAGCCCATGGTGGGGCGCAATCTCACCACCCCGAAATCATGACCCGAATTGAAACCAAAAGTGGGATGCTTAAGTGACTGTGCCATCCAGGAGTCTCAAGAAGTTAGTGTAAACACAGAGCACTTTACCACTGTTTTCTGTTCTTTCAATTTGCATAATTCTGTTGCTAAACAGATATTGGCAATCATAAGGAAAAATAAAAATGAAATAGGCTTCCCAACATGGATTATTTTATTCTCTTTATTTTTAAAGATATTATTTTATTTTTATTTTTTATTATGTTCAATTAGCTAACATATAGTATAACATTAGTTTTTTATTTTTTAAAAAGATTTTAAGTAATCTCTACACCTAGCTTGGGGCTTGAACTCACAACCCTGAGATCAAGAGTCCCATGCTCTACCAACTGAGCCAGCTAGGCATCTGTATGGCTTACTTTAAAAATCAAGAATTTGGGCAGCTTTTCTTCAGAATGAAAATATAATTTCAGCACTTCAAACAAACCGAGGAACTCCCCAACTTTATTTGTTCAAGAGAGCCACTGGGGGGTTTTGAATGAGAGAACGGAAGAATACTGCATGGCAACAAATGGCAACAATCCTTTGATCCCGCAGTTGCAAAAGCACAAAGGGTAAGTCAGAAAACAATTTCCTGACACTTTAGTGTCGGTAGAAGAGCCAACAGGCTGTTTGCGTTGAAAGGCAGGATGGCCAACGCCTCCCACATAATCATTCCAACCGCCCTCCCACTCTGAATGAATATTGTCTACATCTTCCACGAACAGCCATCAACATTTGTGTTTGTAGTATCTCCCATCAAAAGCAGTAAAATTCTTCCTGTCAACTTCCAACACAGCTTGAAAAATAAGACCACAGTCCCAATATGGAGTCGCTTACGCTAAGCCCCACGCCCCTAAACCTGGGCCTGCAGTTCCGGCTTGCCCAGACTCGGAATCTGAACCGACTGGTATAGGAATCGCCCTGATAGGCACTAGTCAGGTAATCTGCCTGACAGACCCCTGAGGGAAAGCGACCTTCCAGCAGGCAACCTGTTTTTGGCCTCCTGTAACTTCCTTGTTTCTGCCCCCTTCTGCCCATAGAAGTCTTTGACTTCGCCCAGCTCCCTGGAGCACCCTTCTGTTTGCTCCGTTGCTTGTTGCCCGATTCATGAGTCATTGACAAGAGCCAATAAGATCTTTAAAATTTGCTCGGTGGAGGTTTTTTTTTTTTTTTTTAAGATTTTATTTATTTATTTGACAGAGATCACAAGCAGGCAGAGAGAGAGGGGGAAGCAGGCTCCCCGCTGAGCAGCAAGCCCGATGCGGGGCTCGATGCCAGGACTCTGGGATCATGACCTGAGCCGAAGGCAGAGGCTTAACGCTCTGAGCCACCTAGGCGCCCCTGGAGTTTTGTTTCTTAACCTCAGTAAGGGAGTCTCTGGGAACATTTGGTATTGTTTCTGGGGTCTCATCTGGGAGGGATTCTGCTTGTACTAGTCTTAGAAGCAAGCTTTGATCACAAGAAAAATATTTTGTAAGTCAAGGGGAATGATTTTGTCCTTCCCAGCTGCCTACTGGGGGCCCCCTCTTGGAAACATACCACGTACAAGCATTTACTGAAGGTGTCCTGTAGTAAAAATTATTATTTTTTAATTAATTTTTTAAAGATTTTATTTATTTACTTGAGAGAGAGAGAGCAGGAGCAGAGGGAGAGGGCAAAGCAGATCTCTGCTGAACAGGGAGCCCAATGTGGGGCTCGATCTCTGGACTCCGGGACTATGACCTGAGCTGAAGGCAGGCACCCAACTGACTGAGCCACCCAGGCACCCTGTAGTAAAAATTATTAAAAAACAACAAAACCAAAGAAAAACAAAAAAACCACCACCAGCTCCTGCACCATGAACATCTGATTAACTTTGGGCCAGAGTTTCACTTGGGTGCAGAGGCGAGGTGTAGAGGACAAGGAATGGGCTCCGAAATCTCTCCACAGGCCCTCCCTTCCTCCAGCCATGGCCACTGCCCAGGCCTCACGCTCCCAGGGCTTGGCTGTGCCTGCCTCCTCCACCGTCTCTCTATCCAGGCTCTCCACCAAGACGCCTCCCCTCCATGGGCCCCTTGATCTCCATCACAGCACTGTGCCTTTTCTCTAGGATGTGGAGCACAGCCCCAAGTTGTCATGTCATTTGATGGCTTCTCCTCCCACTCAACTGGAGGCTCCATAAGCTCAAGGACCTCAGTGTGTCTTGTTCATCGGGATCCTCCGAGCAGCATGACGAGTGTCAAGATATGGCTGCTGAATATTTGTTTCATACAAGGAAGGATAAATGTATGGAAGAGGAAGGGTATATGGTGGGAGAATGAGCAGATGGATGAAAAGGATGAAAGGTGAGTGGGATGGGGCGCCTGGGTGGCTCAATAGGTTAAAGCCTCTGCCTTCGGCTCAGGTCATGATCTCAGGGTCCTGGGATCGAGCCCCGCATCGGGCTCTCTGCTCAGCAGGGAGCCTGCTTCCCCCTCTCCCTCTGCCTGCCTCCCTGCCTACTTCTGATCTCCTCTCTGTCAAATAAATAAATAAAATCTTAAAAAAAAAAAAAAAAGAAAGGTGGGTGGGAGGGCGGATGATGGGAAAGTATAGGGAAGGATGGATGGATAGATGGAAGAATGGGTGGATAAATGGATGGATGATATGGATTGATATGTCCATGGCTGATGACTGGATTGATAAATGGATGGCTAAATGGATGGGTGGATAAATGGATGGATGGTTGGATAGAAGGATGAGTAGAAAGATAGGTGGGTGGATGGATGACGGATTGGTGGATGGATGGAAAGATGGATGGAAAGATAGGTGGGTGGATGGATGGATAGATGGATGGATGGAAGGATGGATGATGGATGGATGGAAAGATGGATGGATGGAAAGATGGATGGATGGATGGAAAGATGGGTGGGTGTATGGATGGATGAATAAATGGATGGGTAGATGGCTGGATAAATGGATGGGTGGATGGGTAGTTGGTTAGATGAATGTAAGAATGGATGGCCGGAAAAATGGATGGATGGATGGATGGAAGGATGGGTAGATGGATGGATGGGTATCTACATGAAACTTTGGATAGATGAATGAAAGGTCGAAAGGATAGATGGAGAAAAATAGAAGGTAAACTTTCCTAGAGGGAACTCCTTTTTCACACACTCAACTCTCCATCTCCAGTGAACAATTTATTACCAAAGCATAAAGGTGCCAAGAGTAGCAGGAAAGGTCCCCACTGAGGGGGCTGGCTCACACCCTACCGTAAGTTTAGGGGTCTTCTCTGTCTACCACCCCAGTGGCTGGTGGGAGATGATGGCTGAAAGGACGGGACAATCGAGCGGAGGAATTCACATTATCTGGAGCCTAACTGCTGGGTTCCCTGATGCTAAGCAAGACCGATTCACAGTGTTGCTTAAAGTAGCAGCAGGCGTGCACATTCAAGGGATCTTTCTACGAGTGTATCTGTGATACTACAGCAGGCCTTGAGTCACATTTCTTGTTTTGCTTTTTTTTCTATTTCAAACCTCGAGTCGAAAGTTCTGGAAGACAACAAAAATGGCTGTTAGTGTCCTATTCATTCAAGGAGCACCCATGAAACCCCTCCTGTGTGACAGGCACTTTTTAGAGACTGGCAATACTCCCACAAACAAGAACATTTGCTGGGCTGATGATTTGGAAGAGGGGGTAGAGAGGCTACAAACTGAACACACACTTCCCTCCAGAAGGGGACAGGGCTCTGTGGAAAACACGTAATGTGATGAGAGGGGGTGGGGAGGTGCCTCCCCGGGGCAGTCAGGGAAGGCTCAGCTCTGAGAGTCAGTAATGAGAAGGAGCCAGTCATTCAAAGATGAAGGGAAAAAAAGGGGAATGGCAAGTGCAAAGGTCCTGGGGTGGGATCAAGGTTGGCCTGGTTTAGAATCTGAGGGGAGGGCAGTGTGGCTGGCACAGAGTGGACTGAGGGGGATGAGGGGAGCGTGAGAGGTCAGCCTCGTAGGCCAAGGCAAGGCGCTGATATAAAGCTGAGGTGGGATGACCTTCCAGTTACTCCAAGGTCACCAGGCTCTTTGAATAGCACTTCCTCACTCAGTTCCTGACGATGGCACAAACCTGCTCCTGAGGGGACTTACTCAGTTTGAAATCCAAAACCGCAATGATCCTGAAAGGGGCTGTTTGGTTTTTTGAGTTTGTGTGTTTTTTTTTTTTTAATTTTATTTATTTATCAGAGAGAGAGAGAAAGAGAGAGCACAAGCAGGGGGAGAGGCAGAGGGAGAAGCAGACACCCCGCAGAGCAGGGAGCTCGCCACAGGGCTCCATCCCAGGACCCCGGGATCATGACCTGAGCCCAAGGCAGGCACTAAACCGACTGAGCCACCCAGGTGCCCCTAAATAAAATCTTTAAAAATAAAATTTCCATTGCACTGGGTGGACAGGAAGGCCCTACGGGACCGGCCAGCATCGATACGAAGACAGGAGTCTCGGGCAGTAAATATGGGTAGCGTCTCTGCGCGTCTGGCCAGTGAGTGGCGGGCGGGATTGCAGACACAAGCCAGACAGAGGAGACTATGACAAGTGACTGCGCCCCTGGGAGATCCGGGGAGAAGGGGGGGCAGGGACCTGGAGGAGATGGACTAGGGAGGCTGGCCACCACCTGGGGGGACAGGGTGAACGGGCAAGGGGTGTGGGGCAGGGTGGGGGGCAGGCAGGCTCCCGACAGCTGTCTGCTGAGCTAGAGAGACAGGCAGCAGGCGAGCTGTGTGGGTGGAGAGGGTCACACCTTCACTTTCGGACAGTCTCTGCGGTGGCCGCCAGCTGTGTGTCGCGGGGCGTTGAGTGGTGTCCCCGGCCTCCACCCACTCAATCCCAGTAGCACCCTGTCCCCACTCGTGACAACCCAAAGGGTCTCCAGACACCCCCGGGGGCAACATGGCCTCCATCTGAGAACCCCTGACTTAGACAAACACCGAGCTCTGAACAGCCACGAAGACAGAAATCACAACACCGCGGATAGCGAAGGGCCCCCGGGAAGCTTCGCTTCAGAACATCCACGCGGCCTTGCCGGAATTAACTGGCGAGTGAACTCGGTTTACGTGGTTTTGACCGCCCCCCGATTTCTGTACACCCTCCCAAGGGCTAACGGGAGCGCAGACGGGTACACGGCTCCGACAGAGAGCAATCCAGTTCTCGCTTTCCAAACAAGAACCCCCTCCACAGACACACGTGCACCCCCGAGTGAGGCCCGTGCACACAGGGATTCAAGGCAGCGATGCTTGTAGAACAAATGCCTGGGAAACCAAGCAGATGCCCAGCCGCTGGTTATGAGAAGTAGCCTCCCAACCCACACGGGAATACGGTGCGACAAGGTTGTGGACCTTCTGTGTGGGCAGGGAAGAGCCAGGTGTGGTGCTGGGCACAGAGCCCGCGAGTTTTGCTGTGGGGGCAGGGGGCGGGGGCTGGGGAGCCAACCCAAAGGAAAGCAGAGGCTACAGGTGGCTGGCTGGCTGGACAGAGAGACAGAGGGAGGAAGAAAGAAAGACGGAGAGAGCGATGGCATCTTGATTCTATCTTCCAGGCCCTGAATCCGGTCATGCCTAGAGCTTCCCCCTTGGAGGTTTCTTGCTACAAGAGCCAATCAATCCCCCTTTTCCTTAAAGCCAATTTGAGGCAGCCGCGAGCTACTTTCCATTCCCGAGGGCTGGAAGGTTCGAGAACCCCACAGAAAAATCCAGCATCTCCCTGGGAAGCCTGCCCTGGAGTAAACGGCTTCTGGGAAGCAGGGCTGGGGGGACGAGGGGGGGCGGGGTTCAGACTCACGAACTCCTCCCACCGGAACCCACCTATGGAACCATCTGGAGGTCCATGGGGTCGTAGGGGGACACCCGCAGATCCCGCAGCAGAGCTTCTAGATTGTTCCTCAGCATGGTGTAGGGCGGCTTCTCGTCGTACTCGAGGGTCATCACCACCTTCATGTACTCCTGCAGGGTCTCTGCGGTCAAGACACCCCCCACCATGAGAGAGGCCTGAGAGGGGGCCCCCCCAACCCAGAGCCTGGGGGGCTGTGCCCAGTCTCCGCCATGGGGCCCATTTGCTCAGAGCCACCCGGCCGCCTGCTGAGTCTGGGTCGGCCTTGCGACTTGCTTGAATGTGGCAGACTGACGTCCTGGGACTCCCATGGCCTACAGCTTCCCCTCCTGTCCTCTTGGAAAGCTGACAGGGCTTCGAGAAGCCCAGAGCTGAGGCCTCCCAGACCAGCCGGCGACAAGCCAGCTCCGATCGCCAGACGGGAGAGAGGAGCACTGAACAAGCCGCCCCGCTCCGGCGGCATCCACACACGTTCCCCTGCCCCGTGGGGCCCAGAGAAGGATCACCTGGCAAAACCCAGTCTGTACGGCTATCCCAAAGAAATTTTCATAGGGAAATAAAACCTTGTGTGTGTGGTTGCGTATGTGCCTGTGTGTCGTTCTTCAGAGACGCTTCTGAATTTTGGGTGGGTGGGGGGGGAAGATTTTGGTTTTTCTAGAATGGGCATAGATGCATATGTGATTTGGAGAGGCAATGCCAGGGTTAGATGCGAGCCACCTGTCCCGCCACAATGGCCCCCACCTCAGGACATACCTGAGGGACAGATCCAGCGACTGCACTGTCCCACGAGGCTCTCTGGGTTGTCAAGAAACCTGACAGGACAGAGGTGTATGCAAGAGGTCTTTTAGGGAAGGGAGAGCAAACTTTCAAAGCAGAACGTCTAGCAGGGGTACCGCAGACCTGTGATTTGTGGGAGTTATGCCCGGTAGCCGGGGCCACCAACCCCCTAGCAGTGAGTGCTTTTAGGGGAGACACAGCCTCAGTGTTTTTATCGTGACCTCCACCGATCTCTACTTGACTTTGTCTTATGTGTGTTTGTGTGTAAAGATGCCTTGTTTACAATATTTTGACCTATTCACATTGAACTCACAACTAGCAGCACCATAACCTAACACACGTATTTTCTCTGTAAGGCATATCCCAGTGTCCTCACACCTTCGGGACCCTCGACAGCTCTTCAGCACCAAGCGTGGGACCATTTTAAATGGCGAAATCACCAAGGAAAAGTACAAAAATCTGGGAAATGTGGTATTAAATGGACCGCATAAAGGAGTCTCGTTTATAGTGTGAGGCAAAGTGAGAAGGCAGAACGTCGCCTTTTTTGACCTCAGCTGGGACTGTGTGCATCAGACACTCAGAATCTTCTCTCCTCTGCGTGCGTCTGAGAATGATCTGGAAAGCACTGCGAGTACGGATTCTGCAGTTACAAATACCTTTTAGTGAGCAGGCAAATTCACAAATGCGGAACCTGTGAATCATGAGGATTGACTATCTTCCTCTTTATAAACGCACACATGTATTTGTACACACACACACACACACACGCGCACACACACACACACACACAGACACACAAACTCCTGGACCACTCAAGAAAAACAGAAGTTCATCCACTTCCTTTGGTCCACACTCACAGTCCCAGCCCACTGTATCTTCTCTGGCCCGGACCATGGGCCTGGGTCCCCACTATCCTCACAGTGCTGGCTGCTATCCTTGTCTCCCCCAACCCCAGCTCAGAAGTCCCCAAGCTCCACCCTCCTGCTCCCCGACCCTCTCTGACTCATCCCCTCTGTCCAGTTCAGGCCTCATCCTCTCTCCTGGGACCTCAGCTTCCTACCCAGCCTCCTGTGCCCACTTTCTATGTTTCTATGCCCAGAACTGACTCTGCCCCTTCCTGCTCACAGCCCTTGGGGGACTCCCCAGTGCCCTGGGGGGAAACCTCCAGCATGCAAGGCTGCCAGCCCCTCTGGCCTTGTCTCTCCGACTTCCTCTTCTGATCTCATGCTCAGGCCACACCAAGCCCCTCTGGTCCCCTAAGCATCCACCCACGTCTCGGCCTTGGCACATACTGTTCCCTCCGCCCTGGACAATCTTTCCCCATCTTGGCCCCCAGCAGGTGGCTGCTCTCCCTTCTGGACCCTGCTTAAGGGCTGGTCTCCTGGAAGCCTTCCCCTAGCCCCTCCAGACAGAGAAAGTAGATCCTCGCCGAGTGCCTGGGCACTGTGTGCATAGTCCTCGGATGTGCTGAGGCCACTGTCAGAGACACAGGAAGGGTCAGGCAGGTCTGACCCCCATCTCTCCCGGCAGCCTCAGGATATGTGTGGCAAATGGCTGAGTGATGGCATCAAAGAGCTGTGCCCCTCACATGCCATAGATTGCACGAACAACCCTACCACTGGCTGTCGGAGTCTGTGGGACCTCCCTGCCCAGCCTGCAGCCTTAAGAGCGGGGACCAAATCCCACTGGCACCTGGGCTTTCGCAGAGGGGATTTACACACCAGAAAGCCTTGGAGAATCAAAATGTCTCTCCTAATTCTTTTATTCATTCATTCCATCACAAATTAGAACGTGCCAAAAAACGAATAAATGTTGAATAAATGGAAAAAGGCCATGCACATCAGGAAGACACCCTAGCGGACAAGTTAGGGTTCCAGAAAATGTGCATGAGGCAACATCGCCCCCTCGTGGCCCTTTGTGTTACTGCTTCAGGTCCTGGGACGGAGGCTGGGTGCTGTGTCTATAAAGAGCCCATCACTGCCATCCCCATCCCCCTGTGGACCGCCTTGATGTTTCCGACCTTCCCTCTGTGGTTGTGGTTGGGATCTGGGGCTCAGGGAATGAACTGTTACTCCCACTTAAATCATCTATGTTAAAGTTATTACTAGGACCTATCTTACTAACTCTGCACTAATTTGGTGAGTGTGGAGCCTCTTAGGGAAACACCCGCTGATGATCTCTTGTGAAGCAGAAGGTGGCAGAGTTGTGCAAAGGGGGATAGGGCTGTTCTTAGGAGTCAGAGGAAGTAGTGGAAGGGGGATTCAACCCAGTGGAGCCTCAATGGGTGATTTCACCGATGACAAGTGGTGCCCTCCGCTGATTCACTTCTGGGTCTCCAGCATTTCCCAGCACATAAATGGCCTTGGGAAACAGGTTCTCAACGAATGAGTAGTTCATGCATGTGCTGTCCTCTCTGTGTAGAAATCTTGCCTCCACTGCCCGTCTGGGAAAGCCCTCTGCTCTGTACACACCGGGTCGGGCATCTCTTGGGTCAAGGTACCCAGTGGCCTGAGGCCAGCTAACCTGCCTGCCCTCTGCTCCCATGATGCTCCTGGGGCTGCCTCCACCCTCGTGGGCAGCACCTGCTTCCTGCCCAGGCATCTCCTCCCAGGAACTCCCCAGGGCTGGGGCCGCGTCTGCCTGAACTGTGTGTCCACACTGAAGCCTGGGCCTGTGAAGGAAGGCTCACACATGCTTTCGTTGTTCAATCATTCTGCAACTATTTCACAAGCACTCATCGTGTGCCAAGTGCTGTGCCGTGAGCAACACAGTGAGGGGGAGAAGTCTGGAAGGTTCTGAGGCTGGTTTCTGGGGCAGAGGTTGCCTGTGGAAGCCTGGGAGCCCAGGACCCCTCTCTCTCTCTCTCTGTTGCTCCCCCCTTCTCCGGAGAGGTCAAGGGCATATCAGCGCCGAAGTGAGACATCCTCCTCACCTCACTGCCCTTCTGGAGGCGACTCACCTGTCACCATTGCCATGAGACCTGCCCAGGCCATTAAATCGAAAGGAGTGGTGCGTGCCCGCACCCTGACAGTCAGGGCTCTGGCCCGCCGGTCCCAACCAGTCTGGCCTGTGACATGCTCTGTGTTTCACTTTTTGTCTCTTTACTGTCACCTCCACTAGAATAGGAGTTCCTGGAGGGCAGGGATGTTTGTCTCAGTTATTCCTGTATCCCCAGGGACTAGACCACAGTGCGGTGCATAATAAATGCTCAATAAGTATCTGTTGAGTGAAGGAAGGCTGTATCCGAGAGCCACCGATCCATCTGTGATAAGCCTCCCACACGGCTTTGTAGTGAAAGAGCCTTCTCTGGAGTCGAATGGCCTGGCTGTGAGTCTAAGCACCTCTCCTTAGTAGCTGTGTGACCTGGGCTGATTCTCTAAGCATTTTGTGCCTCAGTCATAGAAGCATTTACCTCAGAGTTGGTCTGAGGGTGACGCAGAGCCTAGTGCTTGGCACAGACAAGCCTATGACAAACGCTGGCCTCGAATAAGTCATTACGAGGAGGCCAGTGTGGCGGGGGGGCAGGCCTCTTCTTCTGAGCACCATGAGCAGGAAACCTGATGCACTGGGGAGTGATTAAGCTGAAATCTGGAGGAGGAGGAGATTCAGGGCATGGGACCCTTCGTGCCAATCCCATACACACCCAACAGCAACATCACAGCTTTTTCAAGGATCCAGATACATCCAAACAAACAAATTCAGGAGCAGTATTTGGAGGCAGTGAAATAGCAACGTAGCTGAAGTTAGAAAATACAGCACTAAGTGAAAGGAAGCAAGAAACAGAATGACATTTAGAGCTCAGTACCACTTATGCAAATTAAATACACTCATCATAGATTGTTCAAGGTCACAGACAAGTCTGTACTCACTGGAAAGCAGGAGTCAGAAGCAGTAAACTTGACGCACATGTAACGATGTGGTTAAAGTCGAAGAACAAGGTGCTGAGTTAAAAATGCCAGAAACAAGAGATTTAGAGCAGAATAGTATTTATGCAGGTCAAACACACGTAGTGCCGCCACCACCAGGCGAGTTAAGGATACACATACATTTAAGCCGACGTATCAGTAGGACATATATTAAGTACGTTTGAGTGGGTGTCCATGGTTGAGAGAAGATGGTGGGAGTTATAAAAGGGAAACAATAGAACGAGAGAGAAGCTCAGCATGAACTAGCGACACAGCACACAGAGAACTAAGAAGCGCAAGGGACTCAATGCCCTTCCCTGGAGTTTTCCCTCCTTCCTCCAGGCACACTTTCCCGGGATAATCCCATTCTCTCCCAGGGTGTCTGCTGACAACTCCTGAGCTAGCAATGAGGTCTGAGTCTCTGTTTAGACTTCATTCCTGCACTTCAGACATGGATGGCTAAACATCTTCTAGATGGTCCCTCCTGGATGACTCCTGGGAAACTCTCAGCAACCCTGCCAAGGCTATACCAGATCTTGAATCCCAACCTCGGGACCCTCAGGGCTTCCCTGTATCCAGCGGTCCACTGTCCTTGGTGCTGAAGACCAAAGTGCCTGTGCGCTCTTCCCACTCAGCCCTGCTGACCACTGTCCTTGGTCCTGCCTGTTGCTCTATGCCTGCCTACCCTCCTGCTGTCCTTGGTGCTGAACGGCTCTGCATCCAGCTGCTCTTCCACTGTCCTTGGTGCTGAATGTCTAAACCAGAGCTAGCACCATCTGATGGTTTTACAAGCAGACGGCAGGGAGAGGAAGTGTGGACACCGGTGGCTGGTGTTGCCGCCTGCTGAAGCAGCACCCAGGCCTAACTGCTTAGGCTGCCCACTTGTCTGCGAAGGAATAAATGAGTCATGGTGTCCTGTGCACCGTGAGTATTTTCTATAGGTCGGGCTCTGTGCTTAGTGCTGTGTACCTGATTCTCCTGAATCCTTCCATAGGCCCTGAGGTAGGTGCTAACAAGATCTCATCCCAGGGAGAACACAAGGCTTGTGGAAGTTATTAAGCTGCCCACCCAACATACTGCAGTGATGGAGTCAGAGTCTGACCCCGGGCAGCATGACTCCAGAGCCCATGCTCTTGTCTGCTGGAATGGATGCTACTGGATATGCCTAAATACTGCAGGGGCCTTGGCTCTGCTGGACGCCGCCTCCCCCTCCTTTTTGTTCCCTGCTGGGTTCTGAGCTTCTGCCCCACTTTCGGGGGTGCTGGGCCAGTGCTGGGTTCTGCTGACCCCCAGACTCACTTCTGTTTCAGCTTCATGATATCCTCGATGTCGGGAAGGCAGTCTGTCCATGGCAGGATCCCGTAGAGCCACTTCAGCAAACAGTAGCCCAGGGTCTGGAGGTCACTGCGGCGGGAGGGCCCTGGGGAGGGAGGGCAAGAGGTGGCAGCTCAGTCCGAATGCTCCACACACTGACACCTCCACTCCCCTTTCTCCGACTCAATGCATTCAACCACCCAAGCACACAAGCTCTCGTCTGTTCATTCACTTTTTCATTCACCTGCTCTTGTGCCCTCGTGAGTCTCTCAATTATTCTCGTTTGCTCTCTCAGCTGTCCCTACATTCCGGCTTTCACTAGCTTACTCCCTTGTCTACTTATCTTTCATTCATGCACTCATCCATTCACTAGGTCCGCAGTGCTCTGTGCACCAGGCCCCATCCCATATTCTTAAATCCCAGGCAAGAGTTTGGTTGGCTCCCAACCCTTGACAGTCTAATGGAGACACAGTATGGTGTGGGATTACCTGAGCTACGGGGGTGGAAGAAAAGGGCATGAGGGAGCCCAGAAGGATGGGCACTGAACCCAGCCTCAATGGAGGAGGGTAATGGAGACTGTGGGATTTTATTTTTTTATGCTTCCTAAATGACCTGATTTAGACAACACTTTGTGTAACCATCCAACAAGCACTGAGAGTTGACTGGGCCAGACCTTCTGCCACTCAATGCTGGAGTCACAGGCACCACCACTTTCCTGGGGGGAGTCACGTGGATGGACACGACATCAAGGGATTTGGGAAGGAGAGGCTGAGACCTCCTCAAGGAGTTTTCTTCTCAAAGTACTCTCTTCTTACTTACGGTGTACACTTTCCTTGGATAATCTCATTCCTCTCCCATGGCTTCAGCTGACAACTCCTGAGATATTGCTGATATGTGGGTCTCCATCCAGACTTACTCCTGTGCTCCAGACATGGATAGCTAGTTGCCTCCTTGACAGCTTCTTCTGAATGACTCTTGGGCAACTTTCACGTTCCAAGTCTAAACCAGATCTTGAATCTGACCCCTGGAACCTCCTTGTGGCCAGCTGCTTGCTGTCCTTGGTGCTGAATGGCTGCCCTACAACTCACTAATGCAGGCTGTCCATGGTTCTGCATCCCTATTCTAGCTCCCTTAGCGTGATTCCTGTGTCTGGCCACCTGCGGTCTGTGGCTGTGAAAACCAGAGCTGGGGTGCCTGGGTGTCTCAGTCAGTTAAGTGTCTGCCTTTGGCTCAGGTCATGATCCCAGAGTCCCGGGTTCAAGCCCGACATTGGGCTCCCTGCTCAGTGGGGAGTCTGCTTCTCCCTCTGCCCCTCACACCACTCTTGTGCTCTCTCTCATTCTCTCTCTCTCAAATAAATAAATAAAATCTTAAAGAAAAGAAAAGAAAAGAAAAGAAAGGAAAAGAAAAGAAAAGAAAAGAAAACCTAGAGCTGCCCTTGTATGAGAAGCATGTCTCCATGGTCCTGATTCCCTTTTCTGGACTCTTACCGCATCCCTTGTGCAGGTCAAGGCTAATGAATTCGAGATTCCCCTCATGTGGGCTCCTGCTGCCTTCCACGTAGGCCACGTGTTTGCCGCCAGGGGCATAGCGGAAGGTGAAGCCATAGCCTGCCAGCATCACCTGTGTGGACATGGGGAGAAGCCATATAGTTTGGAGGTTAGGAGCTTGGATTCTAGAGTCAGAGAGTTCAATCAGGGGTACAATTTGACACAACTGAATGCCAACAGTACAGAAGAGTGTGAAGTGAAAAGAACCCAAACCAACCACCCCTAGCCCCCAACCCACCACTCAGAAGTAACCACTAATAGTCATTTCTCTTTTTTAAAAGCTTTTATTTATTTATTTGACAGAGAGAGCAAGAGAGCACAAGCAGGGGGAGCAGCAGAGGGAGAGGGAGAAGCAGGCTCCCTACTGAGCAGGGAGCCCAAAGCCAGGCTCAATTCCAGGACCCTGGGATCATGACCTGAGCTGAAGGCAGACACTTAAACAACTGAGCCACCCAGATGCCCCTATTTTATTTTTTTAAAGATAGACTGATGGATTTAGAGAGGGAGAGAGTGGGGAGGGGCAGAGGGAGAGAGAAACTTTAGGAGACTCCTCACTCAGCTCATGACCCTGAGATCATGACCTGAGCCAAAACCAAGAGTCTGACGCTTAACTCACTGTGCCACCCAGGCACCCGCCCCTGGAGTTTAATAGCAGTTCCAGGCATTAAAATTTGGAGCCAGATAGACCAAGTTCAGCCATGCCTAAAGTCAATGAAGTTCTGGATTTTTCCACTCAATGGTCAAATAATTTGCAATGCCCCCTTCAACACTTTTTTTTTTAACATTTTTTTAAAGCCATGTTAAATTGGGTTTCTATCATTTGCAACTTTAAAAGTAATTAGAATTTGCTTAAAAATGTTACCTAATCAGTACTCTACCAGGAGTGTATATTTAAGGTTTTCTCACTGACTATTACAATCAATGCCGTCAGAAATATTTTGTACGTATATCTTTGCACAGTCCTGTGAATATACGGATAGGATACATTCCTAAAAGAGGAACTGTTGGATAAAAAAAATATATGCATTTAAAATTTTGACTGGTATATCCAAATGACCTTCCAGAAAGGTTGGCCAATTCACACTTCCAACATCATATAAAGAATTTCTGTTTCCTTACATCCTTATCAGCAAATCTTCATTCTTTTAAGTTTTGTCCACCCCTAAAATAGAAAGTTTTAATTTTTCATTTCTATGATTACTGACATTATTTAGGGAGGCTAAGCATCTTTTCACATGTTTAGCTAACCTGTGGGTTTCTTTTTCTATGAACTGCTTTTCCTAACCTTTGTCCATTTTCTACTAAATTGCTTATCTCTTCTTATTTATTCAAAGGAGCCCTTTGCATATGATGGATAGCAATCCTTTGTGGTAAGCATTGTGAGATACATGGAGGTTTTGAGGCAGATGAGATCCTGGGCCCAGAGAGCCCCTAGGGTGGAGCGGACCTGGCTATTACCTGACTCGGGTCCTCTGGATTCACGAAGATGTTCTCAGCTGTCACATTTCCGTGGACGTACTCATTCTCATGGAGGAACTCCAGGGCATCCAGCTAGGGGAAGAAAGCAAGCATCTCCATGATAATGAACGGAAAGAGGCTCTGAGGCAAAGCCCGGTGAAGGAACCTCCACTGTTCAGCCTGAGGCCAGGAGCCACTACTTGTGACTGGTGGAGGGAAGAGTGTTTTAACCTAATTCTGAGTGAAGCATTAGGAAGCCCACTCCGACGACATACCTAAGCATGTCTTCTAATTAGGCTTTGGAAAAATCAGCATTAAAGGTAATATCGGTTTTCCATCTACCTCTTTTACCTATTTCTCAGTTGACTGCAAACTCAGGAGGGGAAGATGTTGGTTACTTACTGCCACGCCACCCCCCTCCCCAAAAACCAAAAAAGCAAAACCCAACAGCCACCTATACCGAGGACTTCTCATTTCTCCCAAAGAACAGAAATATGTTTAGTTAAGCAATTTGTATTTCTTATCCCTAACTCTGACTTCTTCACTGAGCTCTAGACTCATACACTGAACCCCCTGGGTGTTAGTAACATCCTGAATATATCCCCGAGCCCACCTTGACCCCAAGGCTCGCCTGCCCACTAGGTTCTGCTTGTTCTACAAACTCTCTGTCCCCACAGCCCATCTCCTCAGGCCTGTCCTCTCATGCTGACCTCACCCGGCCTCCATATCACACCCTCCAGTCCATCGCCATGTGCCCCACAGGGTCTTTCTGTACCCAGAGCTGACCCTGCCTTTCCTCTGCTCCCAATCCTCCCATGGCTCCCCAGTGCCCTTAGGACAGAGTCCTCAGCTTGGTGTTCTGTGTGATTGGTCACTATTGATCTCTCCATGCCAACTCTACCTTACCCTCTCCCCCCACACATGTCAGCACAGAGACCTTCAGGACACACCTAATAGGTCACTCCCTGGCCACTCCCAGCTCTCCAGCAATTTAAATTGGGTCCTCATATCCTCCATCACAGCACAGGGACATTTCTGTTCAGAGAACTTTCACAGCTTGTGAAACTGTTTAATTTAATATCATCCTCCCCCACTAGCCACAAAAACCATAGCTGTTACTGTTACTCTGGGCCTCTGGGACAGTGTCTGACCAGCAGCGACCTGATAACTACTTAACGAAAAGGAGAGATGGGCGAGGGACTAAATCAATGAACAAATGCCTTATGCTCCCTCTCCTATACACACCTTTGCCTAAGCTATATCCTTGGCCTGGAATATTCTGTGTATCTCCTCCACTCCCATTCCACCCAGCACCTTTATTTCCCACTCGTGGGTTAGAAACAGCCTCTGCCAGGAAGCCCAATGGAGCCCCTCATTTCGAGGCTGGGCCCCCTTTCTCCAACTCCCACATGGGAATGCTTAGCTCTCTGGTGCCAATGGCCCGGTGTTCACCTGTGCCAGTCAAGTGCTAGCCCCCAGAGTCCAGCAGAGGGAGGCAGGGGCCGAACGTGTCAGTGAACAAGCCGCTGATAATCTAGGACCCAGGGCCCCATCCCCTGGACGGGAGCCAGCAGCTGCAAGGTACCTACCAGCCGGCAGGCCATCTGGAACACAGACTTCACCGACAGGACATGCTTCGGGTTGTCATCCAGGGCCGACTGAAGGCTCCTCCCCAGCATGGGAAACACCAAAAACCTGGAAGATAGAGGAGTATCCCAGGAAGAGGGAGAGAGGACCATAGGAGGGGGCAGAATAGAGGCTGGACTCTGGCTGGGTGGCTATCAGGTCCCAGTCCTGGGCAAGAGCAAGGGTTCCTGATTGTTAGGGGATCAGCCTCGCTCAAAGCTGGGGAGAAGGAAGCCACGGACTGGCTCCAGGGTCCCGGGCATGACATGGGAGAAAGAAAGGGACCAGCAAGGTGGCTGGCAAGTGGAGTGACTCACCTGTACCTCTCCTGATGAATGCCAAAACCGACACAGGTGGGGATGGCCAGGAGGGGGGTCACATTCAGCTTCTTCCACTTGTTCACTGTGGTGGGGGGGTGAGAGGTCAGAGCCCCCCTGGTCCCGGGGCCCATGGCCCGTTCTCAGGGCAGAAGCAGAGACTGCCTGAGCCCAGGCCAGACCGTCAGGCTCCTGGTCAGAGACGCCACCGCCATGGGCGGGTGACAGCGGGGTGGTGACAGGGTGCACATCCCTGACCTCTGACTGTAACCTACATCTGCAGGGGACGGGGGTGAGCCCGGCTGAGCGCATATACAGATCTGGCATGGAAAGGACAATGACAACAGAGTGACCTCTTAATTCTCGCATGTCATTGGTAAGATCAGGAAATGTCTCAAGTGTCATGGCATCAACCAGAGGTCTGCCCGTCTCCCAGGATCTCGGCTGGATGGTACAGAGCCAGTGGCGTGCTAATAAAAGTTTAATGACTGGTCGTCCAGGGAAACATAGCCCTGACTGGTTGGGTTTGCCAATTTTTTGTGGTGTCAACGCTTCCCACCATGGCCCATTTTAGGCCATCACCAAGCAGATACAATGGACATGAGCAATGTGTTCCAGACAGCCCGCCCGCTATGTACCTAGACAAACGATTAGGAAGGGATGAGTTTTGAGGATCTGAATATTCATCACTGTTCTTAACATAATGTATTTGACTGTAAGTTGACGTAATTAATTTTAAATAATGACTCTGTGGTCCTGAAAATTGAACGCTTGGCTCAGAGCTGGTATGGCTGGCCTCGGCCCATGCTGTCTGAGGCCTGACAGGTGATGGGGCACATCTAGGCCTGTAATGTCATCTCCGCCTTTCCCACTCCTTCAGGGGGAAGCTAGCTGTTCTCACCAAGCTGGAAGCCCCCACCCTCTCCCCTTTGCCCATCTCCCTACAGAATACCTTGCAGAGGCTTGGCGGCCCGCTGGAAGAAGTTCTGCTCGTTGAACAAGCGCCCATCCTTGGCATCCTAGTTGGGAATGGCAGGGGGAGAAGGCTGTCACAGCTGAAGCTCTTAGACAAAGTCAGCACCAGCCATGCATCACCCCAGGTTAATGCCAGTAACTGCCACCATGACCCCCACATCAGAAGCAAATTCCCCAGGGTGCTGCATGTGAACATGATCTCCCACTGCCCAGATTCCTCTTCTTTTATGATAGGATCCACAAGTTTCCCTAGGCAGGTGGCCTTCGGCTAAAAACTACATTTCCCAGCTTCCCTTACAGCGAGGAATGACCCTGTGGCCAACTTCTGGCTACAGAGATGTAAGCAGATGAGATGGGGGCGACTTTCAGGTTATGCCCTCAAAGAACTAGGCAGGCTCTCCCTTTCCTCTTCTGTTCCAGTTGGCTGGAATGCAGTGGAGATGGCAGGAGCTGGGGCAGCCACCTCAGCCAATGAAACGGAGGTTATACACGACTGGTACAGCTGGCCTCTTAAGAGCACAGGGTTAAAGAGAGCTAGGTTCAAATCTCAGCACTGCCATTCATTCCTTCTTTGTACAAAGCACCTATTATGTGCTGAGTATTCTACTGGCATTGGCGATACAGCAGTGAACAAAGCAACTTGCATGCAGGGTGCCCCCAGGCAAGTGATCAAGTCTGCATTTCCTCATCTGTTAAATGGGGGGAACAAAGTAAAAGCCTCTCAGGCTTCCTTGTGAGACTCTTAGCCCAGGGCTGGACACAAAACAGGCTCTCTCTCAATCTCTCTCTTTTTTCCTTTTAATTTATTATTATTTTTTTCAGAACAGGCTCTCAACAAGCAGGTGCCATTACTCATCTGTGAGCCTGGCTCTGGAGTCCACTCACACAGCCTCTGTCTAGGGCGGTGGGGGGGTGGGGGTACCAGGACTGGCTGCCCCGGTGTTTTGGGGATGAGAAAATCTGCATAAATGAAGTGAAGAAAATGAAATTCACCCATAAGTCCGGCTTTCAGGGGTAATGATGAGGCTACTAATCAGGACGATATGCTCTTATTAGGCTCTTCCTCTCTGCCGAGGGATGCCACTCGCCCACCTGGCTGCTCTCAGGTTCTTGGCTGGTTTTCCCTCTGCGCCCCCCTCGAGTGCATGTTTCCTGTGTGCTGAGGTTGTGCGTGTTTCACGGACTCCTCAGTGCAGGGACCCCATCTGATTGCTTGTCTGATGGGCCCCAACACCCAGCACAGGGGTATACAGTGGGTGCTCAAGAAATACACGCTCTGAGACAGGCAAGTGGGTCACACTGTGTGGGTATTAGTAGCTCCCTCGCCCGGATGAGGAAACTCAGCCCCAGGAGGGAAGAAGGCACCTGCCCAGACCGCCCAGCGCCAGAACTGGGGTGCGGGGCGGACCTCGTGGCAGCTTCCAAGGCCCCTGTGGTAAAGAAGATGAGGCTGGAGGGAGATGTGCCTGGCCCGAGGTCCCACTGCCCCCCCACAGGCCAAGGCCAAGCTCTCCTGCCTGTGCCAGCCCTCCGAGGGGCCCGGAGGTCGGTGGTGCCCAAGCCGCAGGCCCTCCCCTCTTGGCTCTGCCCCCCCAGGGACACTCACGAGTTTAAGCGAGAACGTCTGTTTCTGACTTGACTTGCAGGCGAGGGTGGAGAGAGCCTCAGCTGCGGGTGGACAAAACGAACCGGGTTATCATCTGTAGGGAAGGCGAGTCACGGTCCTCAAACTTCCCAGGAACGGGCAGCACTTCCGCTTCTCTGGATCCCTCGGGGTCAAGAAAAGCATTCTTGGCTTTCAAGACCCCTTCCTTCCTATTTTCAAACAGGCTCTTTTTTTTTTTTCCTTTACACAAAAAAGGTTACTGACAAGAAGGCCCGACCCCTCTCCTTGGAAAGGCTTGCTTGCAACGGTGGCCCCTGGCTGGTGGCTGGGCACCTGGGTTTGAGGAGGGTTCCAGCATTCTCCAACAATAAGAGGGGGCCCCCTGTGCCCAAACTATCATGCTGAATAGCTGCTTTCCTTCTAAGAGTCTAGAATTTTGGTACGTTCCAGGCAGGGTGCGCCTATGTGACCGGCTCCCAGTAAAAACCCGGGGTGCTGAGTCTCTCAGGAGCGTCCCTGGTAGACAACATTTCACAAGTGTTGTCACACCTCCCCGTGCATCCTGTGTGACTCCACGGGGAGAGGACTCTCGGAAGCTGATGCTGGTCTCCCCTGGACTTCATGTGTCTTTCCCCCCATTGCCTGTGCTCTGTGGGCTTTTGCTGTAATGAATCGTGGCATGAGAGCAGTTATGTGCCAAGGTTTGTGGATGGGTCCCCTTTGTGAATAACTGAGCCTGGGGTGATCCTGGGGACCCCCAACATACCAGCTATTTGCATTTGTCTACACGTACGGGGAAGTACAGATGCAAAACCCTGGCGAGGAAGGACTTGTTGTCCCAGCCCCGTCCCCTCGGGGAGTGCTGTCACAAGTAGCCTTCAGCCCCTCAGGGGTCCCCTCAACTGCAATCCTGGGGCGGCCCATATCCAACAGGTTTTCAAGGGGGATATAAAGGCCCAGCCATGTCGGGCTGACACAGAACCGTGCTGAAAGACCACTTCCGCTCCAGAGTCCCCACGGGGCCAGCTGAGGCTACGGCTGGGCTGCACCCACCACCAAACTCCTTCTTCCCCTCTTGCTCGTAAACACCCTGGGTGTTTGTGCCATTCTGTTCAGTTACAAACCCCGTGCTAAGTGTGGGCTTTACACGCCCCATTTCCCTTTAAGGACACTAGGATGTTACTGTAACTGCCGATGCTGTCATCTTTAGCGCCACCTGCTGGAGGAGATGAGAGCGGAGGGTCAGAGAGGCCAAGGGACACGGGAGGCCACACACTGGGCCACCAACTCTCTGTGTGACTTTGCCCGAGCTGCTAGACCTCTCTGGGCCTCCATTGCCACGTCTGTGAAATAGGATTGACAAAGCCCGCCCCCGGGGTTGGATGCAAGGGTTCAGGTGGGCCGGAAGGAATGATCACGGCAGTAGCTGAGTGAGCATCATAGCTAGTGTCCTCCTTCAAATGCACCACTCGGTGAACCCACTGGCCCCAGAGCCGAGCACCAAGCTGAGCTCACAGTGGGTGCTCGGTGTGTGGCAGCTCTCGAAATATCGTAATCGGCACAAGGACCCACAGTAAGTGGCAGGGCTGGCCCCGTCTCGTCATCCAGAGCCCACGAGCTGAAACACTATAGTATATCCCGCGGCCCTCCGAGTCCTCCCTCCTCTCTTTCCTTTCTCTCGTCTTTCCCACCCCTTCACCAACCAGGTTGGTGTTGTCTTAAGATGCTGAGCCGAGGGACAGGGAGGTACTGTTACCCAGAGGCCATCCTCACTCTCGAGAAGCTCCAGCTGGATCAGGGCGTGAGCCCAGGGTTTACAAATTCAGGGCCAAGGGCGACCTGAGCCGAGCCTGTAAGAGGGAAATGTGTGAAGGCCTGAGATCTCGGGGTGCAGAGGGGTCCTTCCCAGCTACGGGAAAGGGGCTTGGGGAGATCGTCGGCAGGTGTCTGGAGCGGTCTGTGGCACCTCTCATGTATACTAACCGGGCTCCCAGAGTTCGCACGCGGGCAGGTGACAGGTACACGCTTGGCGCTCAGAAGCAGGCAGGAAGAGCTGGCAATTTACATACTATCTCCTGCACTTCTCTGCAGTTTATGAAGGGCTTCTCTCTTCCACTCTTCTAACAGCCCGGGGAGCCAGCTAGGCCATTCCCATTATAGCGGGGAGCCAACAGAGGTCCAGAAGGGGCAATGCGCTTGGCCAATGACTCCTGCAGAGCCTGGCTATCAACCCAGGGCTCCAAACTCTGGGACCTAGGGAGACCCTTGTCTGACGCAGGCTTGATACATGGAAAGTCCCTATGTGCTCCTGAGGCGGACAAGGGCATAGCAGGCGAGCAGGTGGAGGCCCCTGACTGCCGGAAGACTGGCGATGTTGAACCTGGAGCAAGAAAGCTGCTCTGGGATCCATCATGACCGGCACAGCGACAGGAAGCACTTGTACTGTGCTTGCTGCTTTCCTCTGCATTGGTCCACCCGTGTAACTTTCCCAGCGACGACCCTGTGAGGTCACTACTATTCTCATCCCATTCTGCAGGTGAGGAAACTGAGGCACAAGGTCAGGACGCCACTTGAACCCGAACGAGGTCAGACAACTAGCTGCCAGCAGAGGCAGGAGGACAGCCCACAAGGTCTGGCTGCACCCTCCCACCTCCCAGAGAGCAGAGGGCTTGCTGGAGACTCTGGGTACCCCATACCGCCCTCTCACTGCCAGGAACACCAGGGTCCTGATGCTTCCTGCTCCTGTTCCTGGGTTTCTAGCCTCCGAGTCTTTGCCTATGCCCCACCTGAGTCTGGCATGCACATCTCTGCCCCAACCTCTTTGTCGTGGGCCATTTGAAAGGTGCTTGATAAAATCACAGCACTGGGGCGCCTGGGGGGCTCAACTGGTGGAGCGTGTGACTCTTGGTTTCGGCTCAGGTCATGATCTCAGGGTCGTGGAGTCGAGCCCTGCTTTGGGCTCCACGCTCAGCGGAGAGTGTGCTTGAAATTCCCTCTCCCCCTCCCTCTGCTCCTCCCCCACTCATGCGCATGCTCTCTCTAATAAATAAATACATAAATCTTAAAAAAATAAAATCACAGCACTTCCACGTGACGGTTTAACTGATGGGAGTCTCCCCGCAGGTGGAGGCATGTTTGGGATGGCCTGACTCAGTGGGTCTCAATCGCCCCCAGTGGGCAGCCGGCAGTGTCCAGAGATAGCTTTAGTTGTCACGATGGGGGGAGGGGTGGGGTGCTACTGGCGTCCAGTGGTTTCTCTAGTGGCGTCTACTGGTTCTCCCAGATTGTTCTGGGGAGACAGGGGATGACATCATAACCCAGGAGCTGACGAGGAAGACAGCGTCCACTCACCGGACTGCATGAGTCAGGGAGTGAGATGAGCTGACTGGTGGGATGAACTGAGGACGGGGCACAGAGTGGGCCAAGAGTGTCAGCAGCCGTTAAAAAAAAACGCAAATCTAGCTGCCGCTGTTGTTTAACTGTTATTGGTTTTAACTACAGGACATAAAACTGCACCATTTCTTGACTGGTGCAAGCTGGCAGAGGAGAAAGGCAATGTGCCCGGGGGTGACGCGGCCCCAGGACACGGGCAAACGCACTCCACAGCCCTTACCTGCCCTCTTCCCTGCCCCGACACTGGCCCATCCCTAGCTGGCACTTCCAAATCAAAGACTTCCCATCAAAATCCAGATTTCTGGCTTTTCCTGCAAACTTGGACGATCTCTGGAGCCAGATCTCTGGCTGGTTATTGACATCTCTGGGCTTCCCGTCCCTCCTCTAAGACATGGAGACAGTGACAGTGCTGGCGTCCATTGTGAGTTAGGAAGTACAAAGCAAACGCATGTCCCCATGAAAACGTGTACACAGATGCTCAGGGAAGTACGAGTCATCACCGCCCAAAGCGGAAACAATCCACAGGTCCACCAACCAACCAGAGAATGGAGAAACTGACACGACACACACACTGAGGAGTACTGTTCGGCCACAAGGCGGAATGAAGTTCCGACACACGTTATGGTGTGGACGGACCTTGAAAACATCACGCTGGGGGGAAGAAGACAGATGCAAAACCTGAAATGTCCACAACAGAGAAACCCCGAGAGACAGAGAGCAGATTAGCGGATGCCCGAGGCTGGGAAGGGGCGGGGGCGGGGAGCGAGTGCTTTGGTACGGGGCTTCCTTTAGGGGTGATGGGAATGTTCTGGAACGAGATGCAGGTGATGGCTGCACAGCACCATCAATGGACTATACCCCACTGAACTGCAGACTTTAAAATCGTCAACTTCATGTTACGTGGCTTTTATCTCAATTAAAAAAATGACCAAACCTCCCACAAAGCGCTTAGAACACGGTGTGGCCTTGAATAAGCACTTGATAAACATCAGGTTGGTTAATACTAGTACTTCCAGCACAGTTCTTTTTCTCTGCATTGTCACAAGGTGTCCGACTCCGTTTTTTAAAGTTTGACGACGCCAGCCTCTAAGCCGGGTCCTGCCTCTTCGTCTCCGGCCCCACATCTGGGCAGGCTGATAAGCAAGCCTAGGATCGGGGGTGGGGGGTTCCCTCCTTTGCTGCTGGTGGGAGTTGCAAATCACAGGAGGCCCTGGCCCCAGGGCGAGAGCCCTCACTTCGGCCCCACCCCTTAACCAAATAAAAACCCAGACCACCTGCCTTTCCTTCCTCTCCTCAGAGGGGTGCAGACCTGTTTTCTCCCAGAAACCTCAATTATGCAAGCAATTAGTCACGCATATCCTCCATCACCACTTCCAACATTCAAACCAAATTTGGGGTGAGGGGACCCCAGGCCACGGCTGCAGGATAGATAGAACACTCATCATCATCCTCATCATTCAGTCGCCCTGGGCCCGTACTCCCCCGTGACAGAGGTGGAGGTGGGGTGTGCCTCTTTACATAGGGCACATGCTTTCCAGTTGGCCACAGTCCCCACCATTCCCAACTGCTCACTCTCGGACTCCTGTACACATTTACTCGACCTGCCGAGCGCCCATGGGAGGGGAGCTCTGCAGTCCCAAGTCTAAGAGAAAGCTGTCCAGAGGCAGGTCTGCAGCTGGGAGAGGACTTCCATTTCCATTCCCAGAAAGGGGTTCCCTTCCCCTTGCCCTGGCTTGAAGACACCCCAGCCCGGCCCAGCCCAGCCCAGGGCCTGCCAGCCTGTGGATGCTGTACCTTCATAGAGAATGCCCTGGTCGTCCCTGGTCTGGAGGGGTCCCAGCTTCCAGTGCCGCCCGCTCTTGTCTGTCACCACCGTCCCCGTGGGCAGAGCCTCAAGTGAGGTAGTCACTCGGCTCCGCTTCAGTGTCTGCGGGCTTCTCTTGGTTGCCTGCGGGCTTCGCTTGGTTGCCTGCGGGCTTCGCTTGGTCGCCTGCGGGCTGCTTTTGGGGGTTGGGGGTCTGCTCCAGGACCCTGTGGGAGGATGGTCAGAATGAAGAAAAAGCAGCATCTGGGAGAGCAAAGTTGGATGGGTAATAGCACAATGCTTGTCATCCTGTTCATTTATTCATTTGCTCATTCAACGGATGCTTCCTGGGACCTTTCATGAGTCAGGGTCTTGTGTGATAAAGGTGGAGATCCAGACAGGACTCAGACATGGGCCCCCTCCCCTGGGAGCCCCTAATTTGGTGGGAGAGGCTGACCTGGACACAGTTGGTCAGAACTGAGTCTGAAACAGGGCCGTAAAGAGGAATATGAGAAAGAGATTGATAGTGCCTTGAGAAGTCAAGAGAGGCTTCCTGGAGGAGGGGACATTTGATTTGGGTCTTGTTGGAAGAGCAGGAGTTTACCAAGGGGAAAAAAGACATTCCAGACTTTCAACCAAAAACATCCCAAACCAGGCCCTGGCCTTGTGCTGAGTATAAAGAAGGTTCAGAAATTTGTTAGACTTAGACCCTGCCCTTGAGGGGCTCCCAGGCTGGCAAGAGAATGGGATGGCATGGTCAGGAGGGAGACACGGACACAAGAAAGGATACTGTCTACTCCATTCCTCCCCCCTACCATCCACCCAAGGCACAGAATAGCAAGAGGCAGAGGAGCCTGGAGGATAACAGGGGATGGAAGGGAGCCACAGAGGGCTGAGACTTTAGATCCGAGGGCCCCCTGGGAAGGAGATGGGCACATGGTCCTCAAGACTCCCACGCTCGCTGGCGGGCACCAGGCTTATGCAGATGAGTCTACCTGGTCCCCGCCCACACAGGACTCTCAGTCCAGCAAGTGAGGCAGAAAGGATGAGGGTCCAGCCAGGGTAGGGGATGCCTGAGCAGGAGAACAAAGCCCCAAACTCTGTCCGACGACCCGCCTTTTCCCCATCAAGTCAGGTGGGATTGACCCCAACTCTCACCTTTGGATCTCACAGTATCTTCGGACCCAGAACTGTCACCATCCAAGCAGAGGGATGATGAGGGGGAGGTGACAGAGCTGGACCATTTCACTTTCTTGGAAGGGATCTCAGGACTGGTGTTGCTCTGTCTCCTTGAGCCTAGAGGAAGGGAGATGGGATGCAGACCGGGATTAATAAGGCCTCTTCCAAGAACCCCTAAACCAGGAACCCCGAGGTTCCCTTGGATCCTCAGAGCCAAGCCTCGCTTCTCCTGTCACCTAAATATCTAAGCAAACTGTCCCTTCATTTTAGTTATTTCCTTTCCCTCCTTGGGTCTTGGCATCTCTTGTGTGTCTTCTATCGCTTTGTCATCCTGCTCTCTTCTAGGCAATTTCTTCGAACCTACCTTCCAATTCACTAATTCTCCCTTCAGCTGTGTCTGGTCAGCAGTTAAACCATCCAGCAAATTTCTGGTTGCCACAATGATGTTTGCTTTTATCACTGTAGGTTTGATTTGGTCCCTTTTCAGTTCTAACTAACTTCTACTTCTTCGTTGTATTTTGAATTTCTTCTTATATTTCTTTAACCATGTTGTGTGTTTCGGACATATTCTCATCTGTTAATTCTGAGATCTCTGGTCATTGTGGGTGTGATTCTGTAGTTTGTTGTTTGTCCTGACACTGGCCTTTCCTGGTGTCTTTTCTTTTATTTTAAAGATTTTATTTATTCATTTGAAAGAGAGCAAGAGAGCAAGTGAGAGAGCACAAGTGGCAGAGGGAGAGGGAGAAGCAGACTCCCTGCTGAATTGAGAGCCCGATGTGGGGCTTGATCCCAGGACCCTGTGATCATGACCTGAGCTGAAGGCAGATGCCCAACCAACTGAGCCACCCAGGTGTCCTTCCTGGTGACTTTTAATTGACTAGGAGCTCCTGGTCCTAAGAGAATTCTCTAAAGCAGAGGCAGAGGGAGAGAATCTTAAGCAGGCTCCACAGCCAGCACAGAGCCTGATGCAGGGCTCGATCTCACGACCCCAAGATCATGACCTGAGCCGAAATCAAGAGTCGGATGCTTAACTGACGGAGCCACCTAGGTGCCCCTCTAGGGTCTGTCTTTAAAGGGTGTGTCCCCAAGAGAAGGTTTGCCTCTGTTGGAGAAGGGCATCCACACCTCATTGCTTTACACTAATTTTCCCACTTGGGTTTTTCTGGGGGCTATACAGATCAGTACAAATTCTGGCCCCAAACTGGTGAGGATGAGTTCTTGGTTAGGAATTCTCAGAGAGGACATTCTTCCACCTTTCACCCACAGCCAAAGCTGAGACAGACAAATGTCATCACCAACTTTCTCTGTTCGGTGTTTTTCCAAACATTTTTTTTGTTTCAGTTTACCCGCTGAGGAGTCCCGGATTTTAAGTTTTCCAGTCTTAACCTCTTGCACTGCTGAGGCCCTAAGCTTTTCCCCTTATACTCCATTAAAACCCAGGCTCGAAACCACCAGTGACCAGCAAACAGTCCAGGACCACCATGATCCACGGCACGTGCTCAGCCCCATGGGTCCGTGTTTCGTTACTGTTTCTCGCTTCCGCAGAATTCACTCACTGAGTGATAGGACCCACTCAGCCCTGCTTTTCAACAGATACTTTTTATATTTTATCCAACATTTTGTGGTATGCTGAACTATAAGGGGCTTCTGCCGATCATTTAGTCTTCCATATTACTAAAAACAGAAGTCTTTTACTTGCCGCTAACTTAACTAGCATGGCTGGTTCCTGGACTGCTGGAATGAATGGCCTCCTAACTGGTCTCTCTTCTTTTCTCTTCTCTTCTCTCCCCTACCCTCCCTTCCCTTCCACTTCCTTTCCTTTTCTTTCCTTTCTTCTTCTTTTTTTTAGAGAGAGAGTGCGAGTGCGAGTGGAAGGAGGGACAGAGGGAGAGAGAGAATCTTAAGTAGGCTCCACACCCAGGACGGAGCCTGACACAGGGCTCCATCTCATGACCCTGAGATCATGACCTGAGCCAAAATCAAGTGTCAGATGCTTAACTGGCTGAACCACCCAGATGCCCCACTTTCCACTTTCCAGAGCGGTCTTTTAAAAATGTAAATCATATCGTATCTCCCACTTGGTAGAAACACTCCACAGCTCCCCACTACATCACTGATTACTAACCTCCTTACCCATGGTCTACAGAGCCGTGCATGTCTACCCCCAGTTAAGATATTTGCCTTTATTTTTCCAGCATGGCTCCTCCCACCGCATGGCCTTTCCCTTTATCGAGCCCCAATGTGTGGAACTCTTGTGACCCTCTCAGCTCGACCCCATTCTTCATTTAGCTAACTGGGCTAACTGGGTCTGGGCTCAAATGTGACCCACTGAGGGAGGCCTTCCTAGATCCCCCCAGAAACGAACCTCCCTTAAGTGGGTTCCAGGGTCCATCCATTTCCCTTCTGTTATCATATGCTCTCCTGGTAGTTGCTTATTCAATGTCTGGTTGCCCTACTGGCTTTCAAAAGCTCTGAGAAACCAGACACCAGGTATGTGTCATGTGTGTTACTACCTCCCTGGGACAGATAGCACCTAGGTACACAGTAGGCGGTCCATGTGTATTTGTTGCCTAACGACTGGGTGAATGAATAATGAACAGAGTCCTAGGTTGGCATTAGAGAAGGCTGTGGTTAAAACTCAGGCTCTGGGCGTGCCACTGGTTAAGCATCCGACTCTTGGCTTTGGCTCAGGTCGTGATCTCAGGGTCATGAGATCGAGCCCCGAGTCGGGCTCCGTGCTCAGCAGTCTGCTTGAGATTCTCTCTCTCCCTCTGCCCCTCCTGCTCATGTTTGTGCGCACTCTCTCGCTCTTTCTCTGAAATAAATAAATAATAAATCTTAAAAAAACAAAAACCAAAACCAAAACCAAAAACCCTCAGGCTCTAAACTCAGGTGAAGGTAAATACTGTTGGCATGTGTCTGGAATGCACATACAATATTGGAGATGAAGAGCTGTCTCGAAAACTCAAGGCAATAAGCATGGGGGGGGAACCCATCTGCTTGGGATAGCCAAACAGAAAGATAGGGGGAGCCTGGGTCCCTTATGGCATCAGGGGGACCCCATTCCTCCACTGGACTGGCCCCTGCAGACTTTTTCAGTATGAAAAATAAACCCATTCATTTTTTTTTTTTTTTTAAACTCTAGAGGAAGCATTTTTCTGTTACCTGCAGCCAAATGCAATCTCAAATGATAAAATGAATGTCACAGATGCTAACTTCCTTCTGGGGCCTTCAGACAAGTAAGCTCGCTTTGATTTCTCAATGCAGGATCTGTGCTCGGGCTTGCCATTGGCCAGGACCTACTGCTGATATTTCATTCATTCAGTCCGTCAATCCATGAGATTTCTCAGCACCCAACTCTGCCAGGTTCTGGGTGCCAAGCAAGACAGCAGTGAGAGGTGGGGGATGGACGGAGCAAGGTGGTGGCTCAGGAGGTGGCAGAAGTGGGCACCAATTTTGAAGGGAGAACGGCCAAGATTTGCCGGAGGGCTGAAGTTGTGGGGCGGGAGAGAAAGAGGACTGAAGGATGATGACTGCAGGGTCTGGTCTGGGAAACGGAATTACCACGGTTGCCGTGTAGACCTCGACGCAAAGTCTATGGAAGGGACAGATGGGTGGGCGGCAGTCACATCAGGAGCTCAGCTCTGGGCATGTGTGGAGATGTGTATGGGACACATAACAGGTGTTGTAGGCGAATATATACACATATGAATTTGGATTTCAGGGGAGGAGTTCAGAGTGGAGACAGGAATGTGTGAGTTGTCAACTTTAAAGCCCTGAGGCCGGTCAGATACCAAGAAACTGAGTGTAGACAGAGCCTGAGTCCTGGGCAGCTCCGGGATCGATGCAGGATCAGACAGGCTACAAAGGCGACTGTCCTCCCTCCCCAAATGCACGCATGCACGCACGCATCATCCGTCGGAGGCCTGGTTCTTACCTCGGAAGGATGACATAAGTGGTCTGACAAAGGTCTGGGACCCTTCATGCTCCCCTGCAGGCAAAGGTTTTCCACAGTAGGGGCAGAATTTGAATGCTGCTTCGATACTTTTGCCACAGTCTGGACAGAAGGTGATCATGCTAGAAAACAAGAGGTGGAGGGAGGGAACAGGAAGCTGAAGGCAAAACCGAATGCACCGCCAGCGAGTTGTCACCTGAGCTCCCCGCGGTGGAGGAAAGTTATCCCGTTGGCACAGACTCTCTTAGGAAGTGGCCGCTTCGGAAATGAGTTCCAACCCCCTATATCCAGCTTCCAGCCACGCCTCTCTCCCTCGTGGCCCAGGGAGGGTGAAAAGCAGAAAAATGCAACGTGAAACTGCAGGTTTCAAGGGAGACGTGGGTGCGCCTCGGAGTCCACGGAGGTCATGCAGGAGCTGTGCTCCAGGCATGGGAGCACCGAGGGTCTTCCGCCGTCATCTGTGAAGTTCACTTCTTGAAACCCACGATAGGGGTGGGAGAGACGGTGAACGCTCGCCAATTAGCCACATGCTCCCCTACACTTTCCAGGCGCCCCGCCCCGCCGCAGGGAGATTGGGGCCACGTGACTAGCTCTGGCCAATGGCGTGTGAGTGGGAGTCCCTTCCCAGCTGAGGCCGTTAAAAGCTGGAGGGCCTCCTCCGTCACCTGCCCGCAGCGCCGAGGCCTCTGGGGTCCGCTTACTGCGGGGGGCATAGCTGCAAGATGGAGGAGGGCGGCCTGGTCCACACTGGAATCTCAGGATCAGCAAATAAACTGAGGCTGTCAGGGCTTTAGAGTTGGTTAGGGCTATGGACCCCGTCTTATCCTGACGTAGTGAGACACAGGAGTTCACCCCACTGTTCTCTAGGCCTTGTGTGTCTCTGGAATATTCCCTAATACTTGTCAAAATTAAAACCAAATTACACAGAAAGCCCACTACAAAGCAGGACAGGGCCAGAGCATTCATTTGCTTGGGACTGCTGTCCCTAAACACCACCCACTGAGTGGTTTCAAGGACAGGAATTAATTTTCTCAGAATTTTGGAGGCTAGAAGTCCGAGATCAAGGTGTGAGAATGGGGCGCCTGGGGGCCTCGGTCTGTTAAACGTCTGACTCTTGATTTCCACTCAGGTCATGATCTCAGGTTCAGATTGAGCCCCACGCCCCTGCTGAGAACAGGGCCTGGCCTATGGAAAGCCTTTTATGTTAGTGGATGTTATTACCATATCATGCCCTGTGTCCAACTTGTATTTCAGTTGTTAATGTTTCTATTTTTCCCCTTCTCTGTCCATAAGTCCTGAGCCTGGCAGGCCTCCCCATTTCCTCTTGGTGCTGACTTATGGCATTCTAGTGCTTGCCCTTGAAAACCCCATGCCATTCAGACAGCGAATAAAAGAAATCTCAGCCAGAGGGGACAAGGGTTCCTCTTCCCATTGGTCTGCAGAAGAGCAGAAACCAATTTTTTCCTGTGGGAAAGAATTGCCCTTCCTTCACTTCACACAAACAAGTGGTGTATGACATCAGATGCCAAAGACTGTTCCCAAGTATCCTTCAGCCTCAGAGAAACCTGTAATTCTGACTGGTTGTGTCACTTAATTTGTTGTCCTAGTTATGACATTTAAACGGACATCTCTACCTTCTTGAAGGTACAAATACTGGTGAGTATTTTTGTTAAGCTGGAGATGTCACCTCCACTTCCCCCTTCTCCCTTTAGGGCACAACAAACCTGAAGCCTTTGTGTTGACGTTGGAGCCACAAGATCAAAATTGCCTGGAGGGTAGCTACCCTGAAGAGTTGTTCCAGACTTTGTTTTAGTGAGAAACTTGTATTTGGGTTATGCCACTGAGATTTGGTGGTTGCTGCTACTGCAGCGTAGTCTAGCCTCAACTGACTAGCAAACAAGGACTTTGCTAGGTTACTTATGTAACCAGAGATATGAAAATCCGGGGGCGCCTGGGTGGCTCAGTCGGTGAAGCAGCTGCCTTCAGCTCAGGTCATGATTGCGGGGTCCTGGGATTGAGTCTGGCGACAGGCTCCCTGCCCAGTGGGGAGTCTGCTCCCGCCCCCTCTGCCCCTCACTCCTGCTCATGCTCTCTCTAATAAATAATTAAAAATTTTAAAAATATGAAAATCCATGGCAGTTTTAAGTGGTTTTGCTTCATGTGGAATTTTCCCCAGTGCCAAGTGCCTTGGTTAAAGACGGCCTCTAGGGTGGGCCAAGAGTCTAACTCAGTGACCCTGCCATGCCCATGATAATCTTCCTCCTGGGAGTGAAGTCTGAGAGCAGCAACACAGAGAAGATGGAACAGGAGGAGGCTATGGGTGGGGAAAAGGCCTTAAGGGACATGTCCCTGAGGGGATGGTACCTTTATGGGGTCACGGTCTGGCCCTCAGATTCACTGGGCTGGCAACTCCATCTTAACAGTGTCCTGTAAGTGAATAAAAGTGGAGAGGATGACTCAGGCCCAATTCACATATAAGTGGAAGATAATGGTTAGTGTTTATTGATCATTGGCGACACAGCCAGCATGTACTAAGTTCATTCATTCATTGGTAATCATTCATTGAACTCCTGATATGTGCTGACCCCTGGGGATACAGCAGCAAAGGCAACAAACAGGCTCTTGACCTGAGAAAGCTCACATTCTAGTGGCAGAAGAGGACATTAATAAACCAATGAGCAACTGTTTAATAGGTCAGATGAATGTAGTGCTATAGTCAACGCTCAAGAAATATGGATGGAAGAAGGGAGTCTCCAAGTGAAGTCACCCGTCGAAGATCACATGGCTAGGACTTAAACCCAAGGCTCCAACACTCAGGGGTCTTTATCATTCATTCGACCATTTATTTTATTTATTCAACAAATATTTACTGAACATCTATGTGTTAAGAATTGCGTCCGTCCTAGCATGTTCTCAGCCACAGCATAGCAAAAAAGCTAAAGGCTGGACTCCACCTCTCCGCAGGAGCGACTGGTGTCTAGATAACCAGGATTCGTTTAGGCCCCGCCCTCAAAAGAAACCAGGGATGACGTAGTGCCAAGGAGGGGCACCAGTCAAACTCCTCACTAGCTCCGCCCACCTCCGTCGTAGTCACGACCACCAAGAGCCAACAGTGGCTTGCAGGCGTCGCAAGGGCTGGTTGGTTATCCTGGCCACCAGAAGTTTCTTTCATCGAGACCCCTGCCCCCGGGGACTCTGTTTCCCACAAAGGATCGTGCTGACGTCATAGGCACCACGACTGGACTGTGGTGGATCGGGAGACCTCTTCCTGCTCCGCCTCACCTTCCCCTCACCTCTGGACTCCGTGAGCGGGATGGGGAACCAGACGGCTGCGGCCAAATTCTCCGACCCTTCCCAGAGAGTAGGACTCACCTTCTTAGTTGTCCCGCGCAAACTTCCGGGTGGCGGAAAGCGCTGCGCGCGCATCCTCCACCTAGGGGGAGGACAGCGCCCGCGCAGGCGCTGCTGACCTCCAGACGGCCCTCGGGCTGTGCCGGGGATTATTTCCTCATAGCTCACTCTCATTCTACCCTATTTTGGAAGTTTCCTGGTCCTACTGCGCATGTGCCAACTTGGAGCCAATCGTAAGGAGGGATGAAGTACGAGGCATCTCTCCGCCTATCAGAGAGAAGCCAAATTATCATTTTCCCGCCCCAACTCCGCCCCTTACGTCCAAGCGTCTTTTCAGGAACTGCCTTCCCAACGCGTTTCCATGGCAACCCGCGGTCGCCCTCAGGCCCTTGTGCGCTGATTAGGTTGTCCTTCAACGGGGTAAAAATTGGACTACAATACCCACCGGCCACCTAGTCCCGATTTTGTTTCTATTCTATTTCCCAGAGTGCTCTGGGGAACCTCTAAGGCCGAAGAAGCGGGTGGAGATAGGAAGACCAGGGAAGGAGCCCGCACAGTCTTCTGGGAAACGGAGTTCTCGAGCTGGCGCACAGTTTCCTGGGTGGAATAGTTTGAGGAAATTCACGCGGCGCCGGAAGTGGTTACGAGGCGCGAGTGAGAGGAGTTGCGTCAGCGTCTCCCTCCCGGCGGGAGTCGCGTCTGTTAATCCGGGGGACGGCAGTCTTTCAGGTGAGGAGACGCCGAGGCTGGGGTCGCTGAGTACTCGGGAGGCTTGGGGGTTCGGTCCTTCCTGAGGGGTGACGGAACGCTCACGGGGCGATTTCGGCAGAGGGCGCGCCGTCTCGGACAGTAAGGTGTCTAGGTGGGTCTTGAAGGCTGTCCGTTCAGAGCCTGTTCTGGGCCGGGCTCTCGCTGAAACGGTTTCCAGTCCTCACCGGAGCTCTTGAGAGGAGCGGTTAGATTTTATTTTACTTTTGAGGGAGGAGTCTGAGGCCGAAGGAGGCGTTGAGTTGCCCAAAGTTGAAGCGGGGCGGATGTCAAGGGATGAATGAATGGGAGGAGTTCTTCAGGCGGTCGCACTGTTTCACATTTGAGCGCTTCCTGTGTGCCGGGCGCCGCGCTGTTCTCGGATTTCTCCTGGGATCTCCGCAGCAGCTCTAAGTGCAGCTCCTCGCTTTTTTCGGCTCCCTTGGCAGCGTCTCGGGAATCACAATTTTTCAGAGTTTAGAAAGTTAATAGGGTGCATATTTCATAGTTAGGCAATACCCCAGAGGGATCTGGGGGGATTCTTGGAAATTGATTATTTCTGCCGGGAAAGGCAGCCTGTGATTCGGGTTCAGTTTTGCTGTCAGTTTATGAATAAGGTTCTGGTTTCCAGAGCTTTTTTGGTTTTTAGAATCACGGATAGGGGACTGTAGATCTTGTAATTTGTCCCATTTTGTGCACGCGGAAACCAGGCGCAGAGAGCGTCAATGATCTAGACCTAGTCATGGCCCCACATTAAGAAGCAGCAAGACTTCCTAACTCCAGTGCCCAAGATTTTTCAGTCCTGTAGTTGTTTGGCTCAAGTTATTCTGACAGGCTGGGTGACCTTGAGCTTCACAGTCGGACTCCAGTTTCTTCTGTCCCAAGGCTCAGAGTGTATGAGATACGGACAGAACGTGATGTGAAAACTGTAGACAGGTCTCAAACTCAGATGTCTCTGCGAGTCAGAAAGATAAGTTAAAGGAGAG